>PVJC01001833.1:0-87334 GCA_004026665.1 Murina feae
CCCCTGCTGCCTCTTTCCCACTCCCTGATGCTCCTCCAAGGGCCTGGACAGCTGCCAAGCAGGCCACTGACCCCCTGCCACCTCTTTCCAGCTCCCCGATGCCCCTCCAAGGGCCTGGACAGCTGCCAAGCAGGCCACTGACCCCCTGCTGCCTTTTACCCGCTCCCCGGTGCCCTCCAACCCTGCCGCCTCTTTCCCACTCACGGGTCCTGGGTCCTGCGCTGTTCCACCCTGCAGCCGCTCTGTGCACTCGGGAGGTCCCTCAGCCTGGCCTGTGCCCTCTCACAGTCTGGGACCCCTCAGGGGATGTCCACCTGCTAGCGTGCCTGACCAGCCTGAGTGAGGGGCTTTCAGGCTGCCCACAGCTCCCATTGACCCAACGTCTCAGCAAGGCTGGCTGGACGCAGGTTTTCTGAGGTTTATCTCCTATAATTGATGCTGTTCCTTTAAGGCCTGGGGATTGTTTATCTTCAATAATTGATACACTGTTCCTTTAAGGCGGCCTACTAACTACTAAGGAAGCCTCCTTTCTGCTTCACCTCGCAGCGTCTATAATGTCACAATGTTACTTAGTGGTGAGGCCTCTGCTGCTCTTTCCTTCAGCTCCCGAGGATTCTATGATTGTTATATTGTTTCAAACCTGTGTTTCGCTAGAGCCAGTTTAAGCGGAGCGGGCGCAGCTTCACTTTCGCTCCTGCTGCAATGGAAACTGCTGTTTACTCAGGTCCGTGAGTGGCAGCCTCCATGTTGGCTGGGCTAATTTGCATAAAGCCGCTCTGATTGGCTGGTGGGCGTGGCTTACCCTGTCTCGGAGAAACCGTTATTTTTACTATTTCACTTTTATTAGTTTAGATGACTTAAAGAGACAAAACTCAGACAACAAACATTAAAACAGCACATTTTTAACTTTTATACTGTAGATGCAAGGGGAAAATTTAGATCAAAACTTTTATCTTTTGAGAAGCTGGCAAGCCTGAGGAATTTAAAATGTAAATTAACCACATTCCTGGCCTGAGAAGCTGTGGCAGGATTTAAAAAAACAAAACAAAAAAAAAAACGTTTCCTGGCGAAATAAACTACTAGTTCAAACAAAACAGAAACAAACATACGTTGTCCCAACCCCATGATGATTGGTGACTTAAAGACAGACAAGGGAAAGGGTGACCTGCTTTCACAGATCCTCACTCAAATGCCCACCTGGCCGCGTCCCTTGGGAGCTTACATTTGTCTTAACTAAGATGCACCTGTATAAACCCCAGGCCTGGTCACCTCCACGTGGGGGTGAGTCACCTTTATGCTTTATAGCAAATCGTGGAACCGCCGGTTGGGGTCCACTCGGACTCCGTAACCGAGGATGTGAAGCCACATAAAGGAGAGGAGAGGGCAGGCCCCCTCCCTCCACACTCACACACTTTCACCAGATATTCACTCAGAGTTTAAAATACATTTTACCCAACTCCTGATTCCTGACCTGAGGAGCGCACTCTCACCGGATACTCACTCAGAATGAGTACATCTACTCATTTCCTGACCTGAGGAGCTTGCTCTCACCAGATACTCACTCAGAATTTCCTGATTACCTGACGAAGTCCTGTGACCTCTAGGGATTGATCAAATCTCTCTTCTACTCACTAGGAGTGGGTCCAACTAAGGAGTGATCAGGTCCCTCTTCCACTCACTAGGAGTGGGTCTGACTGTAGAGGCCCCTACCTTACAGATTCTGTCGACAGGTCCAGAAGTGTTTGTCCACTCTCTTCAGGTGCCGGCCGGGTCCTAGGTTGAGGGTCCAGGAGCGCTGGGAGTTCCCCCATTTAATTCTGCTAAAATCAGCAGGGCGTGCCTTCGGAGGCCTGTCCTGTGCCCCTGGGCCCCAAACCTCGTCCTCTAACTGGAGGCAAGAGCCAGCATTTGATTAGTTTCCAGGCCAGGGAACCAAAATGTTGCAGAAAGACCAAAAAACTAAGCGACGCTTGGAAGAAGTGGAGAAATCACAGTTTTAATAATACACGCAGACTCTGAGGTTGTCCTAAATCCCAAATCCAGAGTGGGGGTAGCACGCAAGAACCTTACTTTATAACTGCCCCTCGAGTTCATTGATTTGCAAATATACTCCCTCCCCCCAAGGCCCTGAAGGGAGTATTCTGTTCATCTACCCTTTCCCCAGATGTTCTTGGTTTGGGGCTCAGAACAAAGCCCCCTACCCTCCCGCAGGACAGAGCTTTGTTCCGTTTTATGGCCTAACATTCCTTGCAAAACCAGCTTCCTCCTCACCATCATTGATGTTTCTATCTCTCTCTCCCTCTCTAAAATCAATAAAAATATATTTAATAATTAAAAATAGCCAGCTAATTTGACAGTGTGAAATTGTACCTTGTTGATATAATTTATATTTCTGTAGTTAATAAGAAGATGCTTGATTTCAAGAGACTGGGATAAGTCCTTTTAGGGACAAGTTTTGTACCACTTGTAGAAAGCCTATCTGAAGATTATCACTGTGGAATTGTCATAGCATCTGTATTCTGACCAAAGACTCCCTGTGTTTCTGCAGTATATCCAGCTTTGACAGCTAATTTCAGCCCTCAGCTGATCTAGGAAGAGAGAGAGCAAAGAAAGCAGTATTTCAGGATAGAGAGAATGCCTGAAAGAACCCGGGAAAGGATTCTTGCCAACGCGTGGAATATATCAATTGTCTAGTTGCATTAGAAACAATCACAAAATGAAGTGTGTAAAAAATAACAAACAACAACAAAAAAACAACCAATCATTTATTCCACTCATGAAATGAGTCTACAACCTTGGGCGGAGCTCAGCAGAGACTCATCTCTGCTCCACATCCTGTCAACCGGATGGCTCAGCAGGGGCTGGAGGACCTACCCCTCAGAAGGCCCACTCGCAAGGGGGGCCGGTGGGTGTTGCCTGTCCCCTGGGGCTCAGCCAGGACTCAGAGCCACAGCCTTGTTCCTTCCCACACAGGCTCTGCGAAAAGGCATCTCTACAAGCAGCTCAGGCTTCCTCATGCGATGGCAGCTGGGTTCTGAAAGTTGCTCATTTATTAAGTTCAGGTTCAAGGGGAGCATATATCCACTTCTTAATAGGAACACGATAAAAATATTTGGGGATGATGTTTTTAAACTGCCATGGAGTATATTTAGCCCATCGAGAGACAGAAAGTCTAGTTATCTAGAACACCGTGCCTGGGGGGTATTGTAGCACTGACCTTCACCCTGCTTTGCAGAACACTCCATCAGAGAGTTCTCCATGTACCTAGGTCACGTTTCCCACAGGCACTCAGCCTGCTGTCGCTGGGATGGATTTTTCCACTCCTGAGAATCTAGCAGTGCTCCTTGCACTCCCGGCCTTCCCCAGGAAGCCAGGGCTCCGTGCTTTCAACCATCCTTGTCAGGGTTCTGTTCTAGTGAGACAGATGTCAGAGGGGGCCTGTGGGTGATGCAGCTCAAGAAGAATAATGACGTTAAAGTATCTGGTATTTTCTTTCAGGCAAAACGCTTAGCTTCTCATGTTGAGAATCTCACCTGATTGCTAAGTGGTTGATTCAGGTGTTCCTATTACTAGTGGCAGGAAAAGGGAATTATTTGAAGGCAGCTTCTTTGTCCAGCGTTTCAAAGAATATTCCAAGAGAGAATTTGGGACATGGAAGAGGACACTGGAATCAGCAGGGTTGGTCCTCAGGAACAATTCGATTATCACGGGGAGGGAAGGGACGTGGCAGAGAGAAAGCACAGTGATGCTAATCATAGTAGTTACAGCAATAACCATAATAATACTTTTTGCACTTACTTGCCAGGCAGTTTTAAAGGGTTTCTGGACAGTACATCTCTAACCCCCAAAACAACCCTTTAAAATAAGTTCAGCTATTTTCTATTTAAATAAGTCCAGTCATTTTCTATTTTTTACAGATGCGAAGTGAAGTAGTTTTCCCCAGGTCACATAGCTAATGGAAGGGGGTGGGGCATAATATCCCTAAACTGTGTTTCCTCATTGGATTGTATGAGGCGTGGTGAGATGACCCATCCTCCTTCGGCTCCTGTGAGTTTCACACATTGACACTCCTGTTTCAGAACCTCCCTACCCTTCACATTCTCTTTTTGGTCACTGAGGATGAAAGGTAAGGAAAGTAGACAAGCCTTCCGGAGGAGGAGGCTTACTCTTCACGTGCATCCCCCTCACGCCCATTCTAAGGAAGGGGTTTGGGAGGGGGCCTCTCTTTAACTGGGAAGGACCCAGGGGCCAGGGGAGCCTGTCCTTCCACCCTCACCTTGATCAAGGAGGTTCCCTAATCTTAGGGGAGGTTGCTGCTGCACCCCTGTCCTGTCATTTTTGGGAATAAGTTCAGGGGTGGGGAACGTCCGGCCCACAGGCTGTATAAGGCCCAAGAAATCATTTGGTCTGGCCCTGCCAAGGTATGAGGGGTGAGTTAATTAAATGTTTGATCAAATACAGCAGGTTAATTTTTAATTCGATAATTGTGTATGGCCCAGGAATGATGTTATAAACATCCAAATGGCCCTTGGCAGAGAAAAGGTTCCCTATCTCTACGTCAAAGACTTTGATGTTGGGTCAAAGATGGTAGGAAAGAAGCCTCTAACCACTTCAAAGGTGAAATAGGAGCAAGAGGTGGAAACCAACGCTTAAGACCTAGGGCGGCAGGATCTTAGCTCATTTCCCACATGAAACTCCTCTCATTTATTTTATTGTTTCATAGGAACATTATTTGTCTGATACAGTTAGATTAGAAGAAGGGATGTGGGGGAAATAGTGCTGTCTGCATCTTAAAATAACACTAAGAAGTCCTTGCTGGTGTTGCTAAGTGGTTAGAGCGTTGGCCAGCCCACCAAATGGTCCATTCCTGGTCAAGGGCATGTACCTCAGTTGCAGGTTCAATCCTTGGGCATGTACCTGGTTTGCAAGTTTGATTCCCAGGCCCGGTCTCTCTCTTTTCCTCTCTGCTTCTCTGTCCCTCCCTTCTATTACCTCAAAAAAAAAAAAATGCAATGGAAAATTTATCCTCGGATGAGGATTAACAAAAATAAGTGCTAAGAAAATGAAGCTATAAATAAGACAGTATTCCTACCTTAATAAACTATAGGCTCCTCTTCACCGCTTCTTCTGCATTACCTTTTCTGATGCAGCGATTAAGACCTCAGACACTGGAGCCGAGATCCTGTTTTGTGACTGAAGGCAGTTTACCTCTTTATTTCCTCATCTGCAGATTTGGAAAGATAGCACCAACCTCCTAGGGGGTGCTTATTGCAATGCCTAGTGCTTGCTTAGCAGTCAGCTGTGGCTTGTTATGATCATTATTGTCTCTTCTTTCCCGTCGCCAGCATGTGCATATTACACGTAGCTCCAGGTGTGTCGCGTGAAAACAAAAATGAGTATGTTGTTAGGCAAACTGCCCTCCTAGTGGAGCGAGCACAGGGAATATTCCGTGTCTTGGTGCATGAACCTATATCCACGAATATGTCATAGGTCCTGCCTTCCAGGAACTCACATTCTAATCAGAAAGATAAGCAAGTAGATGGCCGGTGCTACCCACCATGGTAAACGTGGAGTCCAAATGGATGGAGTTTGGCTAAAAGAGACCAGAGAGATGGACAGGGGCTCAGATCGGTGATGGGCCCTAAGGGATGGTTAGGATCTTGCCAGTCAGAGAAGCCTCAGAGGGCAGTTCAGGTCCAGAGAACAGCAAGGCGAGAGGCTCGGTGGGGCCGGAGACTTGCAGAGTAGCTGCTTCCGTGGGAATAGGAATAGGAATGCCACTAGTTATCTGGGCCAAAGCGCGAGTGATACCAGTATCCATGCTGATGCAAACTGCACTAACCAAAGCAGTGATAATAATACTACATCTTCACACTTGCATAGCACCTTTACAGTTTACAAAGTATTTTTATTCTCATTTTCTCACTTGTCCCTTTAAAAAGCCATGTTGAGGTAGTTAGCAGCAATGCTCTCTTACCTCACCTAGAAAGAGGGGACAGTGTGGGAGGCCACAAAAAGCCAGCCCCCGCAGAGGGATCCCTTCTGTGCTTGTCAGCGGCCTCCCCTTCTCCCTGTCCCTCGGGCAGATGGGATGCTGCAGAAAGACACAGTAAGCAGAGATGGTGTCACTGTCTGGCCTGGGATAGAGCTTAGGGCCTCAGGGCCTGGGAACCTCCTATTAGAGCCCCTCCTCGCCCCCCCCCCTCTCCCCGAAGCAGTGCCTCTCCTGCTCACCGGGTTGAGGATGGTTCCTGTGATAAAATAGCTGCTGGGTACCTGGCATCTACTTGGAGAATGTCTGCTGAGTTGGTCAATGAATCTCCATTGTACCAAAGAAGAATTAAAGAACTGGTCGAAGGTCCTAGCCAGTTTTGCTCAGTGGATAGAGCATTGGCCTGTGGACCGAAGGGTCCTAGGTTCAATTCCTGTCAAGGGCACATGCCAGGATTTTGGGCTCAGTCCCCAGAGGGAGGTATGCGGGAGACAGCCGATCAATGACTCTCTCTCTCTCTCATCATTGATATTTCTCTCTCTCTCTCTCTTCCTCTCTGAAATCAATAAAAATGTATTAAAAATAATAACTGGTCAAGGCTAGGCTATTTATAAGAGGCTTCTGGAATATCTGTCTCCAGGTCTACTGCTCTATCAGCTTGGTGGCTAATCTCAGAGAGCCTCAAAGTGGAAACAACAACTAGGCTCCACGGTGACATTCCAAAGCGATCTTACAAACCTGAGGCCCAGGCGGGAGCAGAGGGCGGCATTTGGGTGATGCTTCTGTTAGCGTCCATGTCCTGGGTGCATGGATTCACCTCATTCCCCAAAACCCACTCCCCTCACCCCTCTGCCCCACTGCGCCTCCTGCCCTGGCTCCTGCTGTGCTCCGGACCTGGACCACCCTCTGAGGCTTCTCTGACTGGCAACTTCCTAATTGTCCCTTAGGACCCCTCACTGATCTGAGCCCCTTTCCATCTCTCTGGTCTCTTTTAGCAAAACTCCATCCATTTGGACTCTAGGTTTACCAAGGTGGGCAGCGCCTCCCCTTCAGTTCCTGGGCCCTTGGAGGTGCTCTGGAACCTTCAGCATGTGCACCTCGAAAGAAGCAGCTCCCCTCTGTCCCCAGCTTGGCATGGACACAACCATTTGGTAAGAAACCCAGAGGTGCCTCTGTGTTTTCTCTCCACATCCTTATAAAAAAACTTTACTCTCATCGTGTCCTTTATACAAAAAAGCCCAAACACTCCGCCTGCCCGGGTTTATGATCCTTTCTTTTTATATCAAGGAGCCACAAGTCTGTAAAGAGGGTAGGCGGTGAAAGGAAGGCCAGCCACACTTTTTTCTCCGAAGGTCATTAAGCTAGTGTTGCTCAATCTTTTCATTCCTGTTCAGCCTATTTGTATGCCCAAAGCAACACTCTTTTCTATGCTTCCTCAGGATGCTTGCAGGGACTGGGATAGAATTTATGACCCTCAAGGCATTGGTCATCATAGGGAATGGGCCAGAGAATCACAATGGGGCGTTGTCGGTCCTACATGTCCATTGAGCAATTGCAAAACCAGTGACTGTGGTCAGAGCAGCCGCTGTAAAAGGGGACGCCTGCTACACACAGCCTGAGGCAGAATTTCCTGTTGGTGTGTGTGTGTGTGTGTGTGTGTGTGTGATCACCAGTCACCATTAATGGGAAAAGTGCTCTTTGGAGATTTTTGATTTTTTTCTTGATAAGGTACAGGGTTGCATGTAACGGTTCATTCGACAAACTATGATTAAAAACCTGTGTGCCAACTACATGTAAAGGGATTTATGACTATAAAAGACACAGTCTCCACCCTCAGGGAACTCACAGTGTGGGGCTGGAGGAAGGGAGAGGAAGTTGACAAAGTACGGAAATGTAATATTGTTTGGCCTGTGCTCTGATAAAAAAAAAAAAAAATGAGCCTAGAATTTGGTGGCAGAAGGAGGAAAAAGGGAAAGGCCTGGTGGGAAGTGGTTTCTGATTAGGAATTGGCCATGGAAAGGACCAGAAGGGCATTCCAGGTGGTGGGCACAGCACATGCAAAGGCAGAGGGAGAAGTTGGTCTGTTGGGGAATGAGGTGAATCCATGCACCCAGAACATGGGTGCTGAGAGCAGCATCATCCAAGTGCCGCCCTCTGCTTCCGCTTGGGCCTCAGGTTTGTAAGATCGCTTCTGAATGTCACTGTGGACCAGTTTTTATTTTTATCTACCCAAATCCACTTTGAGCCTCTATGAGATTAGCCACTGATAGAGCAGTGGACCTGGAGACAGATGTTCCAGAAGCTTCTTATTAATAGCATAACCTCTACCAGTGCTTTAATTCTTCTTTTGTACAATAGAGATTCATTGACCAATTCAGCAGACACTCTCCAAGTAGATGCCAGCTACCCGACACCATGGTGGGTGATAAAGATAAAGAAGAGAATAGAGTATAGAACAGATGTCTCATGAAGCTAACATGAAGGTCGGTAGAGATAATAATTTCTGCCCTAAACCTTTAAGGACCAAAATAGATAAGGCATATATGCTTTGGAAAGCATAAGATGCTATAAAAGTGAAAGCCCATTGCCCAATCCCTGGTCTACGATGGATACCACTGAGCGCTGGGTATCCCTGGTTGCCACCCTCACACAGAAGCTAATGAAATGCCTCCATTAGCTACAAAGTACAATTGGGGAGGCCATGAACCCTAGAAGTCCTGGGTGTGTCTGACCAGAGCTTCCCAGAAGCATATTGATGCACAATTTAAAGAAGAAATTGGAAGTGATCTATTGAGCTGTGGGAGGGCCTGTACCACTTAACTCCGGGTCCCAGGAGCTAGAGGTGGCACATAGAGGCAGTATTTCCCAAGGCCACATTGATTGTGAGGGGGGAAATGCATCCTCTCTCACCCCATCTGGGACCACATGAGAATGCCAAATCCACATTCATAGGTGCCAACTGAGACGCATTCAGCGTTCAGCGCATCAGCCAGTTTGTACTACAAAGCCCACTAGTGGGTACAGATCAGAGGCAGGATCCTAGCACTGTCCCATCTCCTATCTTGGGGTTTAGAGAGAGCACCCGTGCTCCACATCCTCTGCAACACCAATGCTATAGGAAAAATTTACAAGTGTGAAGTGGGAATCGTTTTACTCTTGGTAAAGAACCTTTTGTGGCCCAGATATCAGACTTGGAATCATAGAATCTCCTGACTTGGAGGGAGCCTTGGCGATTGAGATTCTAGCCCAACGTCTCTTGGCTGCGTAGATGAGGAAACCGTTGTCAGAGGCTCATCCTTCTCTGCGTCTCAGAAGCCCAGTCAATAGAAGCCAGACTTCTTAACTCTGTTATCTCCAGGTGTGTTTGCTCGTCTGAGGAAAGATTAACACCCCCTGTGGTGGTTTATAAAGGGAGGCAAGAATAAATGTAGATAAGGGCAATAGGACGTTTGAAGCATAATTATCTCCAACAAGAACATTGGAACCACACAACCCTTCCCCAATGCCTTTAGCCTTGAACAGGCTTCCTGGCACTCACCTGATCACAGAACAGGTGCCAGGAACCCTGGTATCCTCCTGAGATAACTCACCTAATCTTCACAGCAGCTCTGTGAGAGAGCTGCTTGTATTATCCCCAATTTGCAGGTAACTGAGGAACAGAACAGTTCAACGCTTGCTCAAGGGCAGGTGAAGAAAGGAAAGGACCAGAAGGGCTTTCCAGGTGGTGGGCACAGCAAGTGCAAGGGCAGAGAGGCGGGAGAAGTTGATCTGTTGGGGAATTGGGTGAGTCCACACCCCCGGAACATGGGTGCTAAGAGAAGCATCACCCGAATGCTATCCTCTGGTCCTGCCAAGGCTCAGATTTGTAAGATCGCTTGGAGCCTAGTCTTTATTTTTATCTACACAAATCCATTTTGTGGTTACAGATCCAGAGATAGGATCACAGCTAGTTAAGTGGAAAAGCCGGAACTACTCCTACCTAGGAACGCAGGCTCCAGAGTTTGTGTTTGAGAGCACGTAGGTACTCCACTGCTTGGGCAGACTCCACCCCTCCTGGGAGGAAGGGCCCAGTGTCTCTCATACCCTCTAGGTGTTAAGTCAATTTTGAAAAATCAGCAATTGACTCCAATGTATCTACACTCCCATTTTGCCTCTGTGAACCCAGAGGTGTGCTGCTGTAGATATCAGATATGGGGTCTATACAGAGGTCTACAGGTGAATCACCGTAAACTGACATAGGCCCACTCTGGGCCCTCTGAGAGCTTTTATTGTTTGTAAAGGTCACCATTCACTTGGGCCACTTACTGTTCTTACGCATGTTTACAGCTGCATGCTCAGTTCAGGGCTGTGGACTGAACCTAACTCCCTGGGACCTCATTTCCATCAGTAGGACAGAACACCTTAAAAAAAGTGGGGGGTGTATGTGTATACATATACATATATAAACACATATGTAACAATAGTAGAGTCCCATGTCCTTTTTATCTAGGAAGTACATTTTTAAAAACAAGTCAGTTGAATTATCTAAGGGAACATGGGTCATGGTAGTGCTCTAAATCCTTCGCAGCTATCAGTGATCATCCTGCACATTTCCATGGACAAACAACCGTTACCATGTTTTCAAATGCAGGGGGGGCAAATACAAAGGCCATATTTTTGACAACTGTAAACCATAGGACTTGGACCAGAAATCCAGGAATTCTGGGCTTTAAAAAACTGTCCAAAGACCATTTTTCTTTCTCAGAATTGTTTACCCCTTCTGTGAATCCTTCAATCACTGTTTTAAATTATGACATCACCTGGGAACCTCTGGTGAGGTGGTTTGCAGAATATAAATCATGAAGACATGAGCTCCTTGGTATGAAGCGAATACCTGTTGTTGTTGGCAGTGATGATAAACATAGTTCACTGGACTCTCATGACATCGGATTCTGTGCTGGCTCAACCACTCTGGGATCATGAGTCGCAGCAGCCCACCCTCAGCCTCGGTGTTAGTCATGTTCTTTGAAAACCTGCCTGAAAAGGCACAGTGGAGGCTACTGAAGTCAGTAGAATCAGACCAGACAGGCTCTACTTCTGTCATCCCTGCCCCGAGGGCAGAGCAGGCATGGACCCAGGCCCTATTATCCTGAACAGAATGTCACGCGCAGGCCATATGGCAGCCCCAGCAGGTCATCTGGTAGAATAAGCCTATGTTCCAAAGACAGGCTGAGTCCTTTGGCATCTCACTCATCCCCTGGAGCCCTGAGCTCTTCCTTTGTCTGGGACGGTTCCTTTCCTGGAGGCCGAGGGGAGCAGCCCTGCCTGCTCGGACCACTGTGTGGAGGAAATAACAAAGGAAAAGATTTTCCATTCCTTTTGTTACTAGTTGGTCTTGAGAGCCCTCTACTTCTCCCTGGAAAAATGACACATGATTGTCTCATGGTTGCTGCCATAGCCATCTTCTGCTCTTTATTGTTTTCCTTCTGTGATTGTACAAGGTTCCTATGTTTTATATTTTCCCAAAGCTAGTCTTCCTCTTTATCTCTTACGAAGTTGATGTGTTTGTCATCTGCCCGAATAGCCGATTCTCTCTGCTTAGATATGGACTCATCCTCTCATTGGTCTCCTGTTATTTTCACTTCCAATGAAAACTGTTTCTAGTAGGACGATTTAGCTTTAAAATGTTACTGATTTGAGTAAGAGGGGACAGACAAAAAGCTTTAGGGGAGGAGTCACTAGGATTTTGCTCCGAGAACCATGGCTCTGACCAGAGGGCAGATTCTGAAATCTCTCTTCAGATTTGCATAGAATGTAGCAAAGACAGGTTAGATCCTGTTTTGTGTCCCTTTCTGCCCAGTTCCTTTTAAGTTCATTCCTCTTTGAATTATTGATAGTTGTCAGAAGCATTGACTTAAAGCGAAAATTTTCAATGAGAGTTGCTTAATTTTCAGGAAACTCCATTAAATAGCCAGTCTTCCTCATGCATGTAAAATATAATTAAAATGAACACAATTGATCCAACTTTTTGGAAAGCATTGGTTATAAAAGCAAGGCATTAATAAAGAACACAACATGCTCTGTGCCCCTCAGTGTGCCCTTTTCTCTCTTTCATGGTACTTACTGCCATCTTTCTTTCTTGTCTCTTCTAGCTGAATCTAGCTGGGGGGAAATCATATAAATGTATTCATACTGACTTTTGGTTTATATTACACTGTAACACTACTTACTCTATAACTGGAAAAAAAGACTATCAACCAAAGAAAGGAATTTCCCATTGCAGAATCTCGGCATCAGCCAGCCATTAGGCAAGCTGATTTCTGTTTTATTTTTGTTTGTTGGTAGAGGGAGTCGAGTAGGCTTCCTGCTCTGCCAGTCCCTCCTGTCCTGCTCTTAATCCCAACAATGGCTCTACTTTTCATTTGTTCTGGGAAAGCTGCAAAATGGGCAGGAATATCAGTGGGAGGTGACAGAAATCACTGACTCCTTTGGCCTGTGCTGCCCATCTGTCCTGTATCAAAGAGCACTTTGCTAATGATGGGTCGGTGTGAAAAGAGGCATCTGTTGCTGATTGTAAGAACCTCTTGTTTTTACAGCACCTGGAAACTCATGGACTGGGAGCTAATAAGGATTGTGTGCCAATCTATAGGAAAACAATGGTAGACTCAAGACTCCAGCTGTTTGGGGCGATGGTGAAGAGGTGCTCATGGTGTGGCACCTGTGCCATGGTTGCTTCTGGTCCCAAGTACTACTCCCTTCATTGATTTATCTGCTGTTCATTAAATACGGACTAAGGATCTCCGAGGTGCCAGGCCCTGTGCCCAATGCTTGAGATAAAGAGAGTAAGATGCACTCTCTTCCTGAGCAGCCCAGTTTGATAGAGCAAATGGGAAAACAAGTAATCTCACTAATAAATGATGAGTTCTGTAATAGAAGTATTTACATGGCATCCCAGTGTGATCAGACATCCTGAGGGGACCAGAACAGTGTGATTGAGGAAGAGGGATTTGAGGTAGGAGGAAGAATGAGAAAGGGGAAAAGTTCAGGGATGTTTGAGCCTGTGAGTAGACAATTTCCAGAAAGGGCATTTTAGAGAGCATAGTTTATACAGAAGACACTGCTTTGAGATGGGGAAGTATTGGTAGCTGAAACAGAAGCTGGCAAGAATCAGATGTGAAAGACCTTGTAAGTCTTGGAAATGAATTTGTATTTTATCATAGAGATCTTCAGGAGCCATGAAACTGTTTTTAGACAGGGAAGTAACATGATACTATTTATGCTTGGAAAGATCATCCTGCGGCTTTGTGGAGAATGAGGTCGAAGTTTAGGAAAGCAGAAATCAGTCAAGAATAGACTCTATCCCAGCTAGAGTGGCTTCGTGGTTGAGCATCGACCTATAAACCAGGAGGTCAGGGTTTGATTCTCCGTCAGGGCACATGCCTGGGTTGCAGGCTCAGTCCCCAGTGTGGGGCATGCAGGAGGCAGCAGATCAATGACTCACTCTCATCATGGACATTTCTATCTCTCTCCCCCTTTTCCATTCCTCTCTGAAATCAATAAAAATATCTTTTTTTAAAAAGTGGACTCTAACACAATTACAAGAAAGAATCAGGGGTATACTGACAAATTGGAAAGAGGATAATAGAAAGGGAGAGATCTAAAATGACTCCTAGACTGAAGGCCTAAGTGACTAAGTATATCAAAAATGTCAACAGCAATATTAATAACGGCTGTAATTATTGGATCTATACCAGGCCTAAAGGGTTTGGCTACATGCTTTACATAGATTATTTCACTGAAAAATCATAATAATATTAGTGCTGTAATCATCTTCACTTTAGACAGGAAAACTTGAGACTTTGAGAAGTCAAATGGCAGGCATGGCCAAGGCCTCATGGCTGGTAAGTGACAGTGTATGAATTTGAACCCAGGTACTCTGAACTCGGAACCTATGCTCTGTGGGGAATTTAGCAGGAGGACAAGTCAAGGCCACGTATGTTAAGTTCCATTTTGCTCATACCAGATTCAAATTGCCTCTTTTACTGAGGTCAACATATCTAGCAGAGAGTTGGACAGCTGAGTCTGGAACTGAAGCATGTGGTCTGTGCTGGACATGTGGAATTTGGATTCCTCAATTAATTGGTGGCAGTAAAGAAATTGGATGTAATGTTGGGTAAATCTCAAAAGAGCCAGGATGGAACCATGAAGAACCACATGTAAGGACATGTGTGTGTGTGTGTCTGGACCAGTTTGGGAAGGTTGCTGAGAAGGAGCAGCTAGCAGGTTCTCAACCTATGGGTCTTGATCCCTTTGGCAGTCGAATGACCCTTTCACAGGGGTCGCCTAAGACCATCCTGCATATCAGGTATTTACATTACGATTCATAACAGTAGCAACATTACAGTTATGAAGTAGCAACGAAAATAATTTTATGGTTGGGGGTCACAACATGAGGAACTGTATTTAAACGGCCAGAAGGTTGAGAACCACTGACTAGAGAGACGCGATAACTGTGAAAATCAAAGATGGAGTTTCAAGATCTGTTGTTGTTTTGTTTGTTTAGTGGTATTAAATAAATCTAAATTAGACAAGAGTCCAAAATGCTAATCTTGCCCTGAGAGATTCTTCAGGGCTTTGGCAATTTAGGGCACATGACTAGTTCTTTTGTTTTCTCCTTCCTCCACAGTTTATTCACAGTTATCTCAAGTATTGACAACTGTGAGACATTCTTGCCCCAAGGAACTGAGAAGAAGCTTCCCTAGGCTTTGAAAAATTAGGAACTTAACCAGGGTAAGGATGGGAGAGAAGAACGCCCGCTGCTCCCCCACCCCTTCCCACCCCCGCCCTGCCTTCCCGCAGGAGAGTGAGGGGGTAAGAGATCAACCAAAGGACTTGTGTGTATGCATATGAGCATAACCAATGGACACAGATGGGGCTGGGGGGGAGGTATGTAATGGGGGCTGGGATCAGCCAGGAGAGGTCAATGGGAGGAAAAGGAGACTTATGTAATACTTTAAACAATAAAGAATTTAAATTAAAAAAAAAAAAGAAAGAATCACCCAGAAGTACAGTAGAAGAAAAGTCTTGGTGGGAATGGGTGGCATGACACATTCCAGGGACAGAAAGATAGCCAGGGTACTAGAAGCACAACCAAAGAGACAGAAACGCTCATGATAAAGCTGGAGAGGGAGGCAGGGCTCAGAACACATAAGACCACATTACAGAGGTCAGGGCTTTCTCCCCCGAGCACCAGGAAGTTACTGGGGGATTATGAGGTTATAGGATGACACTCATATTCTAAGAAAGGTAATGTTTACTTCACTTAAAAAGTGAATGGGAGACAAACAAGGGACAGACAGAAAGGTAGATAAGAGGACAGAAGAATGTGATATAACGGAAGGCCAGGAATGGGGGTGTTTTTAAAAAGCTGTAGACATTCACCTTGTGTCTAGAGCCATTGCGCAATTACATGAGACAGGACTGTTGCATTTAGTTGCCTGGAGGCTATCAGTGACTTTACTGAAAAGGCAATACCGAAGAGAGGAACTAAACAGAAGAAGTAAAACAATGAGCAAGAGGTAAAGAAATGACAACAGTTGGCAATAATAAAACAGCTTTTGTGTCTGTGAATGGAAGGAGAAAGGTGGTGACTGGAGGAGAATGTGGGGTTTCTAGAGCTTTTATTTACCTGACCCCGCGCCCCGTTTTTTTAGATGAGAAAGGCTTGGCGAATTTAAGTGCTGATGTACAGTATTTAATCAGTACAAAATTGTAGAGTATTTAGAGGTAAAAATATTGACGTTTTCTATTTCAGAAAAGACAGAATGGGTTAGGTTTAAACACTTGGAGAGGAGCTGGGGAGTAAAATACCCTCTTAAAAAGGAGAGAAGGAGGAAAAATGAGATGACGATGCAGATAAGTGGATGGATTTTGGTAATGAGAAGGGGCCATGGAAGAAGTTCCTTTCACTTTTATTTTCTATGTGGAGTAGCTGGCTGGGGCAGGATAGGGGTGGGACTGGGGTGGAGACTGGAGGGAATAAGGAGAGAGAGCTTATTTGGGCCTTGAGGAAAATGGAAAAAAGTTAGACTTAATTGATTTGGGGAGTGAGCAAATCTAGTAAGAAACATAGGACCCCAACAGAGTTTCAGGAGTGCTCACTGTAGTTGGTGATCAAGCATTCCGTGATATTACTACCAAATTGCTCCAAAGTATGGATGTCTTCACTAGTGTTTAGCTGCTGTGAGACAGGTGCAGAAGGTGAATGGCCAAGTTCATCCAAGGTAAGAACTTTGCCATAAAGTCTGACACAGAGACAAAATTCTCCTGCTTAAAGAAACCTGTTAAGTATTTATTTCTTTGAGTTTGGATCTGCTAACAACAAGTTTCTCACTTTTTGTTTGTCTAAGACATCTTTATTTTGCCGTCATTTTTGAAGAATATATTCACTAGTAGGATTCTAGGCTGGAAATTTATTTTCTTTCAGCACTTTAAAAATGTCATTCTATGGTTTACTGGATTGCATTGTGTGTCCTGATAAGTCAGCTATCAGTATTGTTCTTCTCTAAAGGTAATATATGTTTCAGCTTTCAAAATTGTTTTTGTCATTGTGTTTAGCATCTTGACTATGGTGTGTTTAAATGTATTTTTCTTTGTATTTAGAAGTTCTTAGAGTTTCTTGAATGTATGACTTGTGATGTTTTGCCAGTTTTGAAAAAGAATGCAGCCATTATCTTGTCAAATATTGCCTCTGTCCAATCTTTCTCTCTAATCTCAGGGATTCCAGTATGTTGTGTCTTTTCACATAATCCTGTGTGTCTCTTACGGTCTTATCTTTTTGGGGGGTGTTTTATTTTCTTTGTTCTCCATGTTTCTGTTTGATATTTTCTACTAATCCAGCTTCCAGTTGACAAATTCTCTCTTTAGCTACAAGAAATATGTTGCTAAAAAAAAAAAAAAATCTATTAAGAAGCTTTAATTATTGTGTTTTTTAGTTGTATAATTTTTACTTAATTATTTTAAAATAGATTCCATTTCTCTGGTAAATTCTCTGTCTTATCTTTTTTTTCTTAGACAAAATAAACAGTTATTTTTTTTAAATCTATATTAAATAACTCTAATAGCCGGGTTACCTATAGCCTATTTCTATTATCTTTTTTCTTTCTGTCTTAGACTTGGTTCTTGAAATGTCTGGTAATTGCTGCTTGAATGCTGAGCATTTTATAAAAAATTGTAGTCTCTGGATGATGTTATTTTTCTCTATAGAACACTCACGTTCTCTTTTCTGCTAGTAGCTAGAGTAGGAGGAGATAATATCTATCCCATCTAGCACTTAGCTTATAGGAGATCAAGTTGGAGTTTTGTAAGGTTTGGTCTTTCACATGTTTGCCTCCCTCTCCTGGGGGTACAGATCTTCAGAGGCCCAAATGAGAGCCATTAGACATTTACTAGAATACCTCCTTCCTATTGGGTCCTAAACTTGAGACCGCAAAGCTTCTGGCTTTTCTTTGTAACTATCCTTTCATTTTTAGGCAGTTTAAGAATTAGCAAGTTCCTTAATGTGAAATCAAGTACTAGGTGTGGGGCTCATTTCCTCCCCCGGTCCCCCCCCACCCCCCCACCCCACTTTACTTAAGGATTCTGCCACTCAAACCCTGGCTGTCTTGTTAGCTCAAAACTCCTTTAAGTGTTTTTCACATTGTAAGGTGGCTTTAACATCAGGATTGTATGAGGGAAGCTCATATAATACCCAAAATTACAAAATATACTGAAGTTTTGCTGTTCTCTGACTGAAAGGAGTAACGTATATGGTGTTACTATGTTATTTCCTCCTCCTCCTTGGAGGCATCTACATCTATGAAGCTGTACCTTAATCCTCCTGCAACACCCCTAGCATTGTTATGATGGCATATGTAAACAGTTTTGCAAGTAGTTGTACAAGATGAAAGAGTAAACATTTCCGCCCCCTCTTTTGCATTTTTCCCAGTAAAGTATAACAATAATAGTCATGATAATATTCACAAAAATATACTAGAGATTTACTGTGGACCAGGTTCTATGTTAGATATTATATATATACTAGAGGCCCGGTGCACAAAATTCGTGCATGGGTAGAGTCCCTAGACCTGGCCAGGAATCAGGGCTAACCTGCGGGATGACGGCGGGGCAATTGGGGGGCCCCCAATGACACCTGCCTTGGCCAGCCTGGTGCTGCCTGCTCACCAGCCTTGCCCCCTGCTGCCACTGCCAGTTGCCTCCCTCTGCAGGACAACCAGTGGGGTGATGAAGGGAGAGCTGCTGACACCTGCCTTGGCTGGCCTGGGACATGTGGGTTGGGAGCAGATCCTGCATGGAATGTCTGCCCCTTAGTGGTTAGTGCGTGTCATAGCAACTGGTCGTTTTGCAGTTTGGTTAGTTTGCATATTAGGCTTTTATTATATAGAATTATATCATTTAATCCTTGAAAGAGCCTATGAGGTAGAAAACATAATTATTTCTATTTCACATTTAAGGAAACTGAAGCTTAAAGAGGTTAAGTGTACTTAAAATCTCAGAGCTGGGAAGTAAATGGCACAAGTAAGTTTAAACTTGGATTACTCTAATATAAAGGTCTATGATCTTTTCCAACATTTGTCCTGCCTCAACTGGCCCTCTTTCAACATAGCATAGTTTCATGAGTTTACTGAGTCCTGGAATTCTGAGATACTTCCTTAAATAAGGTAAGAACTCTGTCGTCTGAGGTTTGCATGCAATAAATCTCCTTCCTGGTACCATTTTTTCAGGTATTTCCAGATCCTTTCCTCCCCCAAATCAACCTTACTTTGATATATATTTTACATTAAATACTTCCACTTATGATTTCTATGGCCAGTCTAAAAGTAATTCTTTTTTTAAAAGTGAGGCTTTTTTTTTTTTTTTTTCCAGGAAAAGGAAGCAATTAGTGATGGGGCTTTATTTTTGGAGGATGAGATTGGTGGGGGGCAGGGTCTGAGGAGAAATGGCTTTCTGCATGTCACATGAATGAGTTATAGGAAATGGGACTCAGCCTGCAGCTCGACACTTGCCAATGAGTCAGCAGTAAGTCCACCCTCAGTCTCAGTGCTGGAATCAAGCTGTGACAGGCACTGCTCCAGGTGAGGCCACTCACTGACTGGCTGTCTGGGGCCTTGAGGCTCTGCCTACTTGAAGTGAACCATTCAGTTACCTGTCCTGGTGAAGAAAGCTTCACAGAATTGTCTTCGCACAGTTATTTCTAAGTTTCTTCAGGAGTGATTGTTGTTTCTTAATTTTCCCCAATATCCTGCAAAAAACATCCAGTGACTTGACTTCAGAGAATGAAGCTTGGGATTAATGTCATAATTGAATTTGGGTCTTAGGGTAATACTTTTGTACTTTTATGCTGCTTCAACTCTCTGGGGTCTTTATAAATGGCAAGACACTGTGGAAAAGCCAGATGGGAAGACGGCTGCTTCAGGATAAATGGTAGGTTGAAAGAGGTCATGTTGCTGTGATTGAAAATAGGTGCACGTGGCAAGAAGACTTGAACCAAGTCAGCATTGTTGTTGGGTTAGGATGATAGGATTGTTGGTTTTTACTTTTTACCTGCCTTTCCAGGTTTGATAAGGGCTCAAATTGTAAAATTTATTCTAAAAATAACCCTTTAGTATTTTAAAATAACTATTCATTTGGGGGAGGGAAGGAGAAATGGCCAAACAGCTTTAATATCTCTTTCCCAGACCCTTCTCGGACTCTTAGGATCATCCTAGTCATATGCATGGTGTCTAGTAAAATATGGGTAAGAACACCCAGCCGGCATGGCTCAGTGGTTGAGCGTTGACCTATGAACCAGGAGGTCATGGTTCCATCCAGGTCAGGGAACATGCCCAGGTTGTGGGTGCGATCCCCAGTGTAGGGCATGCAGGAAGTTGCCGATCAATGATTCTTTCTCATCATTGGTGTTTCTATCTTTCTCTCCCTCTCCCTTCCTCTCTGAAATCAATAAAAATATATAATTTTTTAAACGGGTAAGAAGGACTAATTGCTCAGAATCTGTTTATGCCCGGCATTTAGTTCTTTTTTATTCTGTGGAGAAGATGGCATTATCCACACAATAGAGATAAGGAAGCTAATGTTCAAAGAGATTATAGACTCTTTCCTGTGTCAATCAGCTAGTAAGTGATGGAGTTCCAACAAGTCAGAATGCCAGAAAAGTCTCCACTCTCTCAACTGAGTACAAAATGAGGCTGCCCAGATCCTGCTAACTTACTGTTGGATTAATTATTCATTAAGAAAACTTGTATTGCAATATTTTTCTCTTTTTGTGTAAAAGTAGGGTTCTAAAATTCACATAGACTTGGCTTTTGACTTTAGGGAAAGAGAAATATTGAAAGCATAGCATAGCATACATATGCATCAGTGTTTTGGACATTAAGATGATAAAAGAGGCATAGTGAGTACCTGGTTGAGTGTTTGGACTCCCCTAGAATTTGAAGTGATTCACATCCTCTCTCCTAACGTTCTTGGATGTATGGAACTGAAGATAAATCTTAATGTTTTACTGTTTGGTACAGTCGTTGTAAGTGACAGTTTTGGTTGAGAAAGGAGTATTATTATTGCAAAGTGGAGCGTTTACAGTTTCACAAAAATATCCATCCTGTTGGCCCAGCAGGGCCCTAATTTATATTTTTAATAAATGGATACTATTTAAAGATTTTTTAAAAATTGACAGCTAATATTATACTATGCTGTAATTTTAGTTGAGATAATGACATACAATATATTACACATATGCAAATGTACATTTTGATAACACTTAACATATGCATACACCTGTGAACACCACTTTAATAAAAATAACAAATGTATTTATTAATCCCCAAAAGATGTTTTGTAATGCTATAATGAAGAAAAAAACTCATCATCTAATTTGATGAAGAGAGCCTAGAGGAGACTCAGGTGATGTGAATCTGGACTGGACTCTCCTCATTTCCTAAATGGCTCCCTGAAATTCCGTGAGTCCCTTCATGTTTTCAGCCCCTAGTTTTCTCATCTGAAAAATGAGGAGGTTGGATTAGATGGTCCCTGAGGCCCCCTGTGGTTCTAAAGTTCAATAAAGCTAAGAGGACAGACCTACTTAGGGTATTGGTTTGTGTCCAAATGGTTTTATGTAAATATGTAGACATCCCCAGTGGTCTGGCGGCAGCTGTGCTGTTTCATCCCTGCCCTGCTTTGCTTCATCGGTTGATCGTGAAATCATTTAATTTCTTTCCATACTCTTTCACCCTGATTCAAGGTCATTCGTGCCATTGCTTCTTGTTGGTGTTACTAAGCTTGAGGAACTGTTCTACTTAAGAATTTTGGGCTAAGGCTTGAACAGTGCTGGGAATTTGGCAATGCCTTACGTGGCGATCAGATGAGGGGACAGGACCATCAGCTCTCCAGATCTTTGTGAAGCAGCCTGTGCAACCAATGAGGGGCAGAGGCAAGCTGTACTGGATGCATTTCAGGGCTGGGGGCAGGGAAGCAGATTGGAGTTTAATTAAAATTCTAATCCCAACATTGCCCATCTTCTTGCCAAGTCAGCAGCCAGCATTTCTGCTGGTGGTTCTGGGGATTTTGCTGTGATGACATACATAGTTACCTCAAAAACTCTTGCAAATGTACCTAAAACTTCCATATGCTCACCAGATGCTTTAATCAGGCCTGGCACGCTGCCATTTTTTGCCTGTGTTTTCAGAGATATCTCCTTCACCGCGGCCAGGGCTCCTGGTGGGAGGAGGGCACTGGCGAGAGCTGGTGGTGAAAACTGAGCTGATTACAAATAAGAAAACAGGTTCATCCCAGCATAGAGGTCTTTCCAAATTCTTCCTGTTTTCTAGGTAGTTCAGTGGGATTTCTGAGGAGGGGCTGTTCTGACTTGACCTTGGCCCACCATGAGGTTCTTCCTGCTTTGTGCCTACATGCTGCTCCTGATGACCTCCCAGCTGAGGGCAGTCAGCTTTCCTGAGGATGATGAGCCCCTTAATATTGTTGACTATCACTGTAAGTAATCTACAGAACATTCTCCTTTTCTAGGAAGGAAGCTTTTTTTGGTTTTGATTTTTCTAAGTGTTATTCGCATTTAGAAAGAGAGTTCTATATGCCTCAAACATGTTTTGCCTATTAATTTATCCACAGTTGTGTTCGGAAAAATGGGACAGTTTTGTTGGGTGCTTTTCTATAACAGCCCCTATACAGGTTATATATTTTGTGTTAAAAGAAAAAGACCATTTGCTGACATTTACCGTCTTTGATTCATTTATATTCAAGACCTGAAGAGAGGAATTTAGTTAAAACCCTTCTACAACTAGTATATACAGCTAATCAATGCTGTCTATTGATTCCTTAGCTCCGTAATCCTGACTGATGGTTTAACCCATTTTCACTTGCAGATTCAAGGCAGTATCCGGTTTTTAGAGGACGCCCTTCAGGCAATGAGTCGCAGCACCGGCTGGACTTTCAGCTGATGTTGAAAATTCGAGACACACTTTATATTGCTGGCAGGTAATTTTCCTCTCGTTGGTTTATTAGATTAAAATTCTTTTCTCTCGTGGTGCTTGCATTAATGTGTCTAGTTCATGAAAAACTAATATGTGATTGTGATCAAAAATTGCAAGTAGCCAAAAATATTCACAGAGAAGAGCCAGTGCTGTGTGCCAGGAACAAAATACAGAGCAGCAGCCTTCGGTGGTGCTGTTTTATTATTGCCATCAAGAAATCATACATCGTTCTTTATTCCTAAAGCGGGGGGGCGGGGGGGGGCGGGGGGGGGCGGGGCGTATCTCTCTTTATTCTTTTTTAACTTGGAATCATTTGAGCAAATATTAAAAGTATGTCTATGCTAATGCTAGTAGCAACCTGAGCCACTGCCTGAGGAGAAGAGCTTTCTTTGCTCCCTAACCACAGTGATATATAAAAGCTTCCCACTAATGAAAAAGTACCCTTTGTTGACTTTGCTGGAGACAGAGAAAATCCGAATGATCTCCAAAACACAGTAAAGGCCGATCTGTAAAAATAAAATAAGAAGCGGCTTAACGTTTTTATGCATTCAGATGCAATGACTTACTGCCTTGTTTCCAACAGGGATCAAGTTTATACAGTAAACTTAAATGAAATCCCCAAAACAGAAGTAATACCGAGCAAGGTAAGCCAGGCTAGTGTCGTTGGCAAATTTACTTGCATTTCCTCGGAACTCGGATAACGTCCCCCTCCCCTCCCAGAATTTTCACACTTCAAAACTGAGCTTTGGTTTTGCTTGGTTAATGCAGAAATTGACATGGCGGTCAAAGCAACAGGATCGAGAGAACTGTGCTATGAAAGGCAAACATAAAGTAAGTAAAGCAGACAAGTGCCTGCTCTGTTGTGTCTTTCTGTGGTCTTGATCCCATAACGTCAGAGTATGAAATGTCTAATATTAATGTAATTGCTACTTTCTTTAGGATGAATGCCATAACTTCATCAAAGTATTTGTTCCAAGAAACGATGAGATGGTTTTTGTATGCGGTACCAACGCATTTAACCCCATTTGTAGATTCTATAGGGTAAGTATATTTTATATGTTGTGCTGTTTTTCATCAATTTTCCTTTCTTCGCTAGTATGCTGTCAAAGTTGAATCCTTTCTGCTATAACCTAGTAATTTGTTTTATTGCTAATGCTATGGAAGAATAAAGACAGAATTCTTCAAATAGGATTTCAGTACAAATAAAGCAGTATTGCCTTCAAACAGGTACATTGAACAAATTTGACACCAACTATTTATTTTTCTTTTGTAGTTGAATACCTTAGAGTATGACGGGGAAGACATTAGTGGCCTGGCAAGGTGCCCATTTGATGCCAAACAAACCAATGTTGCCCTTTTTGCTGGTAAGGTTCTTTAGCATAATGAATATAAATGATTAATGACACTGAAGATGCAGAAGGAATTTAACGGAAGAAAAAGAGCTCGTAACTAGGATAGCGACCTTGGTATAGGTGTTTCAAACTCTAAAAACTATGAATTTTTTTTCCCAAAAGATAATTAAAAGTAGGCATATTATAATATAGTATTCTGACACTTGGTTCTGTTGCTAACTAGGCCAGTGACCCTGAGTAAGTTGCTAGACTTTTTGATGCTTAGATTCCACATCTGTAAAATTAGGTACTACTATGGGCCAACATGTCATAGGTTGCTTAGGAGCATCACGTTTCCTTTATTTCTGTATATGGGGATAACAGATGACAGCGCTCCAAAGAGTATACCACACTACGTAGGGCAACATACTACAGAGTGATTGTGGTTATTTTACTCAAATGATAACTTTGGTTTCAGATGGGAAGCTATATTCTGCCACGGTGGCTGACTTCTTGGCCAGTGATGCTGTTATTTACCGAAGCATGGGTGATGGATCTGCCCTTCGCACAATAAAATACGATTCCAAGTGGATAAAAGGTAACTTTGAAGAGTAGTGTTGTGGGATTGCCAAGGGGATTGGGATGGCTGAATGGGAACAGGAGCTCTGGTCACCAGGAGATTCTATGCATGACTTTATGTTGTTTATTTAGAGCAAGGATAAGCTCCTTTGGTTGTGAATAGGGGCATTGACAAGGAATGAAGAGACCCATAGCCAAGGCAAGAAAATAGACTCATCCAGGATTTTATCTTAGGTGACTTAAAAAAAAAATCCCATTTCAGTGTGCCAATTTGCCGAACTCTCAATATGCGTGATACTCCTTGCCCACTCTCATCTACTTATCCTGGAACGGTAACAACAGTGAGAGTCGATTAGGTCATATCTACAGTCATTCTGTTCTTTGGAGTCTAGAAATCAAGACTTTTTAATTCTCAACATGAGAGGTTTTCTTCCCTAGTTAAATAGGTTAATGAATAAATCTGCTAAAACAAAGACCTTTGCTATGGTTCAGTTCCCGGTAGGCTTTTTACAGCCCATTAGCTGACATGAAAGACTCCGCGTCCCCTGGAGCTTCAGCTCACCCATGTCAGGGCTCCTCAGATTCGTTGGCATGTCCAAGTTCCCATCGGCGTGACTGTAGCTACGTGACATCTGTCAGTCATGCCTAGTAGTCAGAGTCAGACGCTAATTGAATTACCTTATAAGAACCAATTTGTTTCTCATTTTCTTACAGAACCGCACTTTCTTCATGCCATAGAATATGGAAACTATGTCTATTTCTTCTTTCGAGAGATTGCTGTGGAACATAATAACTTAGGCAAGGCAAGTACATGCGCTTGACCTGTCTTGTGGACTTGTGCATCCAATCGAGCCCACGTTGGTAGAGATAGAGCCTTAGCATGTTTTTCTCACTATGTTTAGGGCCAAGTGAAGAGAGATGGGCAGTTTATCATGAGAATAATTGCTGAGCAATGGCTTGGGTGGGAACAGCAGCCTTGGGCCTTGAGAAGACTTCATGTTTTCTGGCTCTGCAGACACCCTTGAGCTGTGGATGCTTCTTTAACGCTTTAGCAATCCATTGATAGTCCAGTGTTTCCCTGTGTCAGAGGCAGGATGGAAAGCAGAGGCCATTGTTTAATTTCGGGTGCTTCGGTAAAAGCCCATATGAGTTTCAAGTACTGCCACCCCTTTCCGGCCAGGCTTAAGGAGGGCACACTTCATTAGCAATGTGAGAAGCAAAGAGGGAGACAAAGTGCAGGAATGGTTTCCATTCAGCTGGGTCAGTAGGTCACTTCTAAGGGAGCTTTTTTGACAGAACACGTAAATGGCCCCTTTTCTCACAGGTAAATCTAGTTTATACCCCTAGTCTACTGCTCCCTGGAGAGAAGACTGCTAGATTCTTCTGAAGCAGATACATCTTCAGCTTTTCTTATCCCTCCCATGCATAGAAGCTTTGGTTTTCATTCCCCTCCATGCTCACAACCCCTTCCTCTGCTTTGTCCCTGGGGCAGGCTGTCTATTCCCGTGTGGCCCGCATATGTAAGAATGACATGGGTGGCTCCCAGCGGGTCCTGGAGAAACACTGGACTTCGTTCCTAAAGGCTCGGCTTAACTGCTCAGTCCCCGGGGATTCCTTTTTCTACTTCGATGTCCTGCAATCTATTACAAACATAATGCAAATCAATGGCGTCCCCACGGTGGTCGGGGTGTTCACCACACAGCTCAACAGGTGAGAACACAACCCAGGCAAATCAAAAGACCTTCTGTGCTTGCTGGCGGGACCCACGAATGGGCCCGTTGTGGCCTGACAGTTTTCTGATGGTTTCCTCTTTTTCAGCATTCCTGGGTCTGCTGTCTGTGCCTTTAGCATGGATGACATTGAGAAAGTATTCAAAGGACGATTTAAAGAACAGAAAACTCCGGATTCTGTTTGGACAGCAGTCCCTGAAGACAAAGTACCAACGCCAAGGTAAAGAAAAAAGATAGAAAGGGATTTTTGTCTTTAACCAAACCATCTGGCCACTGGAAGCATCCATCCTCACTGAGCAGCTGGGCCAGCTTCCCACGCTGGGAGGGGTCACTGTGCAGGACTACACAGGAGTCAGTCCCACAGTCCTGTGAGCAGGTGAAGAACCCACCGAGTCGGGGAGATAGCATTGCTCTCTGGGTGCCGCGCTCTCTTCTTTTTCTCTTGACCTCTTCTTTCAGAAGGGACACTTACTCCTTAGATACCATTGATGATGAGAGGGAAACACACACTGTTTTCCTTTCAGGCCTGGCTGTTGTGCAAAGCATGGCCTTGCTGAAGATTATGAAACCTCTATCGGTTTCCCAGATGAAACCCTGTTGTTCATCAAATCCCACCCCCTGATGGACTCTGCCGTCCCACCTATTGCAGAGGAGCCCTGGTTCACAAAGACTCGGATCAGGTAAGGCTATGCAGTCATGGTGGCCCCTCCCACTCACACCTGCTCTTCCTGTTGGCCTCCTCCTCCAACCTGGCTCACCTCCTCCTGCAGGTACAGGCTGACAGCCATCGCCGTGGACCATTCCGCTGGACCCCACCAGAACTACACTGTCATCTTTGTTGGCTCAGAAGCTGGCGTGGTACTTAAAATTTTGGCAAAGACCAGTTCTTTCTCTCTGAATGACAGCGTATTACTGGAAGAGATTGAAGCGTACAACCATGCAAAGTAGGTATATTTTACGAGAACACTTCTGCACTGCTCAAAAATTTCCGGACTTTATTTCATCAAGTCATTTCCTTCCAGCCCTCTGAATTAGCAGTGGTTTGGCATATTAGTGTTTTGGGTTTTGTTGTTTTTTTTCTCTCACTAAAATAAATCCTGGCTTTGTTTTCTTCCTGAGTCCACTGGAGCTTGGAGGTGGACAGTTGATGAGTTTAAAAATAAGCCAGCCCTGTATTTCACCTGTGGAAGATGAGAGCATTTCAGCACTACCCCTCCTACCTTGTAGATCAATTTCAGGATGCTACACACAGCAGACAGTGGCAAGCACACACACATACACAGGCACAAACAGAACGTACTTCTTCCAACCACTGATAGACAAGATTATTTAAACCATTAAAACAGTCAAGAAATAGATGAGGGAAATGGAGCGAAAGAGACTAAGGGGAAACATCTAGCACAGGAAGATTTAACAATATTAAAACATTATCTTTATTTCCTCTGCAGTCCGAACATGGTCTTCACAAATATAATTCCCTTTGATCATCAGAATGGGAAAGCAATCTTAAAAAAAACACTTTATCCTCCTGAAATGTAACCAAACATGCATAGCACTAGAAGATGAATCACAGGATTATTATTCCCCAAACTATGTACTTGCTTGGTTTGCTATCTAGAATATTCCTTACGACCTCGCCAGCTCTCAGTAATTGCCCTGTATAGTTCATGTAGCTTTTGGCTTACTAAACGTATGGCTTCAAAACGTATCCCACATGACAGGTGTAATCCTGAGAACGAGGAGGACAGGAAGGTCATCTCGTTACAGCTGGATAAAGATCACCACACTTTGTACGTGGCATTCTCGAGCTGCGTCATCCGCATGCCCCTCAGTCGCTGCGAGCGTTATGGATCATGTAAAAAGTAAGCTGATGTTTCTGTTCTTCCCCTGGGGTCGTGCAGCATTAGGACCTTTGATGACAAGAAAATCCAAGTTTCATTCTGTTTGGTTTTGTGCAGGTCTTGTATTGCATCTCGAGACCCCTACTGTGGCTGGTTAAGCCAGGGGACCTGTGCTAGAGTCACCCCAGGGATGCTGTAAGTATACTTTGCACATTAGTCAAGAGCTCCGCACTTGCTCAGATCTTCCCCAGAAGGTCTGCAAAGCTAGAAATTTTAGAAAACTTCCAATAACACTACTCCCTCTCTCCCCCCGTTTTTGTTTTTAGGGGAGAGTATTTTTTTTTTTTTAAAGGAAAATCTGGAGCTGTGAGAGGAAAGGGAGATTATAGACAGCATAATACCTAAAGGAAGTAGGCAGTTCTCTTCTTCTCTCCTAAAACATTCCAGTTACCAAATGTTCAACAGAAATACTCCAGTTAGCAAGCTCCGCTGAAATGTCCATTTTCCTCCTTTCTGCCCATTCCTACTACTAATCAATGTACGTTCTGGGTTCTGCTCTGATTGTTACTCATGTTCCTGTGAAAGCTGTTAACCAAAGACTCCTTTGTTCTCCATAACCACAGCGCTGGAGGGTACGAACAGGACACGGAATACGGCAACACGGCCCACCTCGGCGACTGCGATGGTAAGACTGAATCGCCTTGCCCTCCCGGCCCTTCTTTTTGACCACATTTGCACGTGAACATTATTTTACAACCAGCCTTTTAATGATTCAGGACACATACCACCTAGCATTTAACTTATACTTCGCAAAAGCTGAGCTGTTTGGTCATGGGGATCTATTAGAGAAGAACCTTACTTTTTTTTTTTTTTCTTAGAGATCTTACCTTTTTTTTTTTTCTTTACCATTTACAATTCTGTAGGAACTCTAGAGAAAGGTAGTCTAACCAGTAGGTTAATCTTTCCATTTGTAGCCTTTTCTTTCGACTTTTTTAGTTAATTGGAATTCATAAATTTTTGCTTTCTTTTGGTTACTTTTTTACTGATTACTTGTTCCTTTAATTCCTTTAGAAATTTTGCCTACTTCAACTACACCAGATTACAAAATATTTGGCGGTCCAACATCTGGTTAGTTTTTTTAATTTTTTTGAATTAACAACCTTTTCTTTCCTTCAGTTCAGCATTTTCAGCCCCTTCTCCCCTCCTTTTGCGCAGTTTGGCAGCCCTTCATTTTTGTGCTTTGACTCATAACCCCACTGATGGTACCAAAAGACTTTTTCTGACTCAGTACTTCACCCTGTGGAGCATGTGAACAGTCCATCATTGGCCAAGGCACATCCTCTAAGGAAAGTCAAATGGGTTCACATAGACTGCATTCCAGCTGCACGGCCACCAAGCTTTCCTCTCACCTGTGCGTTGTGAATGTTGCCTCTGGCCATCTAGAGATTGGATGGCAGGACGTCATTACTTTCCCCCTTCTCTCCTCACCTTTCCTCAGACCTAGTCAACAAATACGCATTTCCCCCAAATGTGTATTTATACATTTTAGAGATCTTTTTTGAATGGTTTGCGGTGATCCTGGGTAACATTGAATGTTGTGGTCTCAATGGTATGCGAAAGGCTCCGGTTGAATGAAGCTGGATTAAGGTGCTCAGTGGGCTCCCCACGCCCCTCTCTCTGTGTCTGTTTTTGGATCACGCATCTGTGATCATCACTCCAGTCTGAATGGGGATCTCTGGACTTTGAACCTAAAACCATAGGCTTACATTTGTGAGGGAAAATCTATTTGGTGGGAATCTGTAATAGACAGGCTAAGAGATGAAGTCACTCCCAATCCTATTGCTGCTTCTAAAACTCGCCAGCAGTTTCATTGCTTGGGAAAGCGGGGAGGGGAAGGGACGGCAGATCTTATGCATCAGAACATCCTAATTCCGCTTGTAAATGCTGTTTCTTTTGCATGAGTTGCTGCTAACTCTCTGGAAGAAACTCCCTGGGCATGTTGGAATTCACGGGCAAGGTTCATCCCTGCTCCAGTGCTTTCCGGTGACAGCGAGCCCGCTCAGTGCAGTGAATAATCGGCAGAAGGATGGGGGTCGTTGGCAAAACAGGACAACGTAGGCAGAGCTGGTTCATCAGATCCCACGTCCAGTGTTTACAGGGACCTGCCCAGGTGCTTTCTGATGAAGCTACACATAGGCTCGCAGTGAAGGACAGACAGTTTCCAACCATCTATGAACGTACTCGAAAAATATACACAAAAAGAAATGAAACGATGTTACCTCAGCAAAGGATGAGGAAAGTAGCCATGAAGCTTCGTGATTGGCATTACCTTTCTCTTGAGTGTCATTCATCGCCCCAGGGGCTTCCATAGGAACGTTTGAGGATGTTTAGTTTTGAAATCTGCTTACTGTAGCTTTTTTGTCCATTGTTAGTGTTTAGTTTTCCCTTGCAAGAACAGGATTTGGTGTAGTCTTGGTGGATATGGTTCAATAAAATCCTAGAACTGGTTTTCTCCTCAAATTGACCTCAACTGTACTTAAAAATGCCACAGGTCAGTCAGAAAAATCTGCTGACACTTCCTATGTTAATAAAAAAAAAAATCTGTTTGCCACCACAGACATGGAGGTATCTGCATCTTCTGTTACCACAGTAGCAAGTACCCCACAAACCACACGCAAAGTGGTTGATACCTGGAGACCTAAACTGACGAGCTCCCGGAAATTTGTAGTTCAAGATGACCCACACACTTCTGATTTTACTGATCCTTTATCAGGTATCCCAAAGGGTAAGGCCTCACCAGGAGACTCATCACTCACTGAGTGGAAACCTGATTCCTAATAGCTCTGGAGTCTAGGACTTAAGGATCTCCAGAGGAGAGCCAGAGGGGCTGCTGCCTGTGTCACTATGGTCTCCGCTGGCCGCAGTCACTTCAGTTTTCTGTGGATAAGTTGGAGTGCATTCCTTAAAAGATGAAAGAGGTGGAAAGCTGTTAAAGGAAGGGTGGTGAAACGGCCACTCAGACAACCTAATCTGTTGATTTCTGTCTGAAGATGCTGGAGACTTCTAGATATCAGAGAATTTCGAGGGTCATTCAGCCACATCAAAACCCAAAACTCGTTAACTGCAAATACCCACATATCAGATATTTTTTGCCTAAGAACCAGTCCTAGTCTTTTGTTTAGATACCATTCAAAATGCATTAAGAAAAGGATCTGTGAGGTGCTAAGTTGCTTGAATGCTACAAGCAATAAAACACAACAGCGCATTATAGAAGCAGTTATAACATAGCTGCCTATGGAGCAGGCTAATGAGCTATATTACTCCAGAGAAAAAGAAAAATCAATTCTTTGGTGCTTACTCATCTTTGGAATCAGGTTTCTAATCAGTTTCTATGACCGTACATTGTCATTTATGATTTATACCTGTTTATTTTGGTTTTGTATATTTTCACTGTACACAATTTTATCACCATTCTTTCTGCTTTGTTTTCTTTAGTAGTACCATTTCTACCTTTTTCTTTGTCTCTCCAAATGCCACTCAGTCTCATAACCCTGGACATGATTAAAAATGACTAACGTTCCATGGCATTGGTACTAACCTGAAGCCACCAAGCCTTCAGACTCACTCTGACTTCCCTTCTTCTGGGATAGCTGTGTTTATAGCATGTAACAGACTTGGATACCTCTTAAACTAACATCTCTTTGGTTGACTGTTAAATGTCTGTGGTTGCATTAAAAATCCCAATAATTAAAACTAATTTACTCTTCTTCCAGTGTAACTTAAAGATTTATAAATATCTCAAGATATTCGAATCATATTACTTAACAAATGTAAAGTATATTTCCTGAGGCTGTTTAGGTTTCTTTCATAGCAGGCAGTCGAAGAGTGCTTCACCCCAAAATGGAATGAAATTTAAAAAATCAAAGCAAACACAAACGTCTGTCTTTGTAGCTAACAATGACCAAGCAGGTGCTTTTAGCGTGTGAACAAGTTATGGGCTTTTATTCCAGTGAAGATAGCATAATTATGTGAGCATAGTATATATTTATGCCAATTCACACATATCCCTAATACTAGCAGCTGCCTTTTAATCCAGATTTATGAATTAGGGGGAAACCATGAGATAAAACATTTTGTGAGTTTAAAACAGGTCCTTTAGAAAATATACACTTTATAATTCCCATTTTTAGGTAGGAACGCTTAAAATTTCTATTATATAACAACTGTTTAAGAGGAGGTGGAGGAAAGAAGACAGAGAATACAGATCAATGGGAGATTAGAGTTATCCTGGCATTTGCAGCAATCAGATGTCTCTGGGGATCCCATTGTAATTAAAGAAAAAAAAAAACACATATGGAATTTAGAGTCTACCTCACCCTCCAAGCTAAGCATAGAGACCTTGTGCAGGTAGCGTGGGCTCAATGAAAGCCGGTATTGTTTCAAGAGCACCTCACTGAGACTCTTCCCTATGTCTGTTGCAGGTGTACGATGGGAAGTTCAGTCTGGAGAGTCCAACCAGATGGTCCACATGAATGTCCTCATCACCTGTGTCTTTGCCGCTTTTGTTTTGGGTGCGTTCATTGCAGGGGTGGCTGTGTACTGCTATCGTGATATGTTCGTTCGGAAAAACCGGAAGATCCACAAAGATGCAGAGTCTGCCCAGTCGTGCACAGACTCCAGCGGAAGTTTTGCCAAACTGAATGGCCTCTTTGACAGCCCTGTCAAGGAATATCAGCAGAATATTGATTCTCCAAAATTGTATAGTAACCTGCTGACCAGTCGGAAAGAGCTGCCGCCCACTGGCGATACTAAATCCATGGTCATGGACCATCGAGGCCAACCCCCTGAGCTGGCTGCACTCCCCACGCCCGAGTCCACACCTGTGCTGCACCAGAAGACCCTGCAGGCCATGAAGAGCCACTCAGACAAGGCCCATGGCCATGGAGCTTCCAGGAAAGAAACCCCCCAGTTTTTCCCTTCTAGTCCTCCACCCCACTCCCCACTAAGTCACGGGCATATCCCCAGTGCCATTGTCCTTCCTAACGCTACCCACGACTATAACACGTCCTTCTCAAACTCCAATGCTCACAAAGCTGAGAAGAAGCTTCAACACATTGACCACCCTCTTACGAAGTCATCCAGTAAAAGAGATCACCGGCGTTCTGTGGATCCCAGGAATACCCTCAATGATCTCCTGAAGCATCTGAATGATCCAAATAGTAACCCCAAAGCCATCATGGGAGACATCCAGATGGCCCACCAGACCCTAATGCTGGATCCTGTGGGACCTATGTCTGAGGTCCCGCCCAAGGTCCCTAACCGGGAGGCATCGCTCTACTCTCCTCCTTCAACTCTCCCTAGAAATAGCCCAACGAAGCGAGTGGACGTCCCCACCACTCCCGGGGTCCCCATGACCTCTCTAGAAAGACAAAGAGGTTACCACAAAAACTCCTCCCAGAGGCACTCTATATCTGCCATGCCTAAAAACTTAAACTCACCCAACGGTGTTTTGTTATCGAGACAGTCTAGCATGAACCGTGGCGGGTACATGTCCACACCCACAGGGGCGAAGGTGGACTACATTCAGGGCACACCAGGGAGTGTTCACCTGCAGCCTTCCCTCTCCAGACAGAGCAGCTACACCAGTAATGGCACCCTTCCTAGGACGGGGCTAAAGAGGACACCGTCCTTAAAACCTGACGTGCCACCAAAGCCTTCATTTGCTCCTCAGACCACCTCTGTCAGACCACTGAACAAATACACTTACTAGGCCTCCAGTGTGCTGTTCCCCATGTGGCTTTTTGCTGTCCACGTCGTAGCGAGGATGGTGTTGTAAGGGTACCTTAAGAAAGAGACTCACTTGTCTTTCAAGAGAACCAAGTGGCCAAAGAAACTCTCCCACTTTGGCAACATCGGAACTTGCCACATGTAGCTACTGCAGCGAGGCTTCTGTGTACTTGCCTGGAAACAAAGGAAGGTGCTGGCCATTCCATTTCTTTTGTTTGAAGCTGAAGAGAAGTATAGCTCCAGCTCCGAGGAGCTACCTTCCTGGGGTAAAGAGCTGATACAGTGTGCAGAAGAATCTGTGAGCAAATACTTGAAAATGGGTTCAACTCAGACCGCCATTATTATGGGTGGTCTCCCATTCAATGTGAACATTTTAATATGTACGCATTCACCTTGCCTCTTGCACAAATGTCAAAAACAATGGTAATGTCTCAAAGAAACAAACTTGTAGATTACCAAACAATTTGCTGAATATTCAGTCTTTGACCCAAACTGTAGCATTTTTTTTTCATGTGGGGCAATTTTTTTCATGCCACCAATGAACTGTGTGCGTGTATGTGTGCTGTGTGTACGCGTGCGTGTGTGCGTGTGGGTGCGTCCTGTACCCGCTAGGATGTGGTTAGGTGCCCATTGCATTTTTTTGTGCTATGGAGTTGTTTACATTGAGCATGACTGAACAAGAGACAATAACTACTTCCCACAGCAGTCCATTGGGTTCGGCTTTTGAGAAATAAATAAAATGAAGGCTGACTTGACCATCACTATGGTTGACTTACGTGGTACCCAATGCCAGAATGTAAGAGTTCTAAGTAATTTTGTGCTGCTATTCATTAAAACTTTTATTACAGTCTTGCCAGCTTAAGGAGATAGAGATGTTATGAGGTATCCTTGATTTATCCAACAGTATTCGGTAGTAAAACTTACCTGTCCACTGTGAATCCGAGCCTGAGTCACTCTATTTAACCTTTGATACACTAATAAGGTTTTAGTTTGCTTGTGTTTGGTTTTTCCCATGTAGTAAAATTTCTCTTCCTTTAATACCTCCTACCCCCAAGATTTAAAATTGAAAAAAAAAAAAAAGACAGTAGAGGGAAATGTGAAAAGAATTGTAATTGGCTTAACAGACAGTCTTTGAAAACCTAACCGTGGTGCAATCACGTTGTCTATGTCGTGTTGTGTGAGAATTTCCTCCCAAGTCATGCAGGTAATGACAATATACTGTAAATATTACATGTGGTTTACCTGAATCTGTGCATTTTGTGCCTTATTCATGAGAATGATAGAAGTACTAAAATATGTCAAGTGTTTTCAGTATAGCACATCATTTACTGAGTGCCAGTTGTAAATGTTTTTCAACCAGCACCTGAAGAGACTTTTTTAAAAAAATCGAATAAACAACCTAGAACCATTAAGCCATCAACCCAAATTGCAGCATTATGTCCTGTCCATGATAAACATTCCACTCCCGCTTTGCTAAGGATGAAACAGTGACACTGTGAAGTCAAATGAGGTTTCCTGGGTCCTGGGACACCTGCGGAGACCATAGAGTCATTGATTCGTAGCTTTGAGAAGCCACGTACAGTTGTTGATGGGCAATCCAATGGCTGTGTCAGTTATGATGCTGCAAGTCACACGGTGGTTTATTGACCCCAACCTAGGTAGTAACAAGGCAGAGGAATGCTCCTGACCAAGTCAGACAAATAAGTTCAGCTGATTTCTTGTGATAATGCTGATGATATACATTTCCTGGGGGAGGATGGGTCGGAAGACCAGAGCATTTTTATACAACATGTAGAATACTGATACAGTTATGCTTTTCCTTTGAGAATATTGTTTTATAAAGAACACAATTCCCTGAGGTCTCTGGAAGCTCAAAAGCTAAAACTTCTGTTCTTGAAACACTTCATCTTTGCAACTAAAATACTACAGATTAATAATAAATTAAACCAACCAACGATAAACACTACTCAGTCCACCGCCAACAAACGTATTTGCGTTCACCTTATCAATATTAATCCTGGCGTGTGGAAAAATGGAGCGGAAACTCTGTGATTCCCGGTAACATGTTGTAACATTGTGCTGCCTTGTCGTTTGTAATGTGAGTTCTTTCAGTATTTATGTTGAGATTTCTAACATTAAATCTAGTCTCTATCCTGTTAATTTAATTTTTAAATGCTTTATCCATTTGTGCAAAGGTAAACACAGATTGTATCTTTTTTAATGTTACGGCATAAAAAGTAACCCTAAAGTGAAGTGGCTCTATACTGTTTTATAGAGTACTTTAACATGTATAGATATCTTGTAAACTTGTATTGTGGATGTGTAAATAATATGTACTTTGGGTTTTTAACACCGCATGTAAAGTCAAAATAAAATATATAAATCATTATTTCCTGCCTTTTGATATTGAAGAGGTTTGACATCATATTTTCAAAACAGTTTTGAGTCAAGACCGGTGAAAATTTCGTTTTTAAAAATCTACCAAAATATTCTTATCTGGAACGTTTGCTACCCAGTCAGGGTTACACCAGCATTCCCTTTTTAGAAGGCTGATACCAATGGGTAGACTCCTGAAACACTGAGAAATGATTTTTAAAACCAGATGAATTGTGTTGTGTCAATAGAAGTTACAGGGCAAACATACTAGTGGCTCACTTGTTCTCATATCTGGTTCAACAGACATTTTTAAAATTCATGATTTCTATTCCCACATTTTTCAATGTCATTTTAAGTCCAAAGTTATAGCTGGTATCCCAGAGTCCTGTGAACATTTCCTGCTACTTGATATATGGCATTTCTCAATTCTATTGTTTTAACTGAGTAGAACATATTCATAGATATCTTCCCCAAAAACTGAAATGGAAGGTATAGCTATGACTCCATTTAGTTCTTGCCTTGGCATGGAATGAGTTACTGACTGCTGTCATTGGCTCCGGTGGATGTTGAGGGTGTCACTTCTTTACTAGGAGAGACAATAAGTATTCACAGCAACTTCTCATGAGTCCAGCTGCTGCTCCTGGCTGCATCCCACCTGTGCTTCCTCCATGGCTGCATTTTTTTCCAGAGCCCCAGCCTCATCTCTGCAGAATCAGAAGTTGCCACCTTCCTAAGTTGGTTCTGGTTCTCACACGATGTCATCTAATGAGGATGCTGCATTTCCATGCTAGTTGGTGGTGTCATGGGTCCTTTTTCATCCTTCTCATGGCACATTCTAGTTTAGATATATGAGGAAGAGTGCAGGAATCCTATACAAGGGCAAGTACCTCAGTTACTGGAGGGCTGATTTGCCCCCTTTTAACAACTACCACCACTATAGCTGTGTAGGCAGCAAGATAGCAACACTAGTCATGGAGCCGACTGGCATTGGGCGCCCTGCCCCATTGCAGGAAGTCAGCCTGTACCCCACTGCAATGTCAGGGAATGGGGGGGTGTCTTACCTTCTCACCAACCTGCAGATGCCCATTTGTAACTCTAAGAATTTAAACAAATGAATGGAGAAAGAGACAAAGGAAATTTATCTTCATCCTGTTTCTTTCTGGGCTTCATGAGCATTATAATCTCTTTCCTTTGCATTCCCTATTTTTACTGAATTGGTGTTTATTGCACCTTATGGCCATCGTACCGGTTTTCCTGGGTTCTTTGATTTTTCTTTCTCTTTGCCCCTGATAGACAGACTTAACCTTTTTCCATTGTGGATATCTTTGATAATTTAGTGAATGCTACAGACTGAGCTGAATGTCACTTCTCAGGAGATTTACAGACCCCTAAAACTATGATTCTTCAAGGTGTCATTTGAAAGAAGGAGGTTTTCATAAGGAAGACATTGTAAAGGCACCCATTAATTAACCAGCACTGACCACCTGTCCTCAGAAATCCCATTGATCAGGCATTTAGGTTACTCTGGAGGTGGCAATTTTGAAGCCAGATGAAACACTCAAGATGCTGGTGCAGGCTAAGAAGAAAGGGAGTCTCCCATGTAAGGCAGTGTCCCGATGGCCAAGGTGCTGGCCAAGTATCAAAAGGACCGACCCTTTTCCCCGTCCTTCACAGCTCATCTTCATCCTCCTTGTCAGAGGAGGGCAAAGAATAAGGTGTCAAAATAAGCCCTGGGTCCAGTTCTGAGAGCTGGGTTCTAATCCTGACTCCATCACTCATCAAGCAACTTTGTGGCACTATACCACTCTCAACTTCAGTTTTCTCATTTTTGAAAAGAGACTGTTTCACATTCATATCTCTGACAGTTTTATGTAACCTGCCAACTCTATAATTCTATTACCTATTTTATGAATGCTATGCTTAAATATTACTCTTTCAATAGCTTGGTTTGTGGGCTTTTTATGGGAGTGTGAGATCTGTTCCTATTAGATATGAGATACATGTGAAATTTCCAATAAAATAAGGCATGATAAACAATGCACTTTAAGCCATTTAGTTTCCGTCTGTATGTGACGTTTACCTTTTCCTGCATACATGCAAAACAAATCTCTGCCAAAGTTGCATTCTTTATCTACAAGATGTGATACTGTAAACAAGGTAGAATTGGACCTATAATAAAACCAGCCTTTAATTCACAGGGGAATAGAGGGAATCGGGGAGAGTAGTCAAATCCTGAATATGCAGACCATGAATCAACTGAAATCCATACACAAAGGAAAATAGAATATTTTGGACATGGTCCCTTGATATGATTCTCTTGTTTTTAAAATTTTTTTATTGGTTTTAAAGAAAGAGGGAGAGGGAGAGAGAGAAACATTAACATGAGAGAGATACATGAATCAGCTGCCTCCTGCACATCCCCTATCAGGAACTCAAACCCACAATCCAGGAATGTGCCCTGGCCTTGAATCCAACCGGCAACCTTTCAGTGTGTGGGATGACACCCAACCACCTAGGCCATACCAGCCAGGGAATGATTTGATTCTTTTTAAAATTAGATACGGATTACTGGTTGGTCAATATCTCTGTAACGTGCAGTTTGGTTCCTCTTAGCCTCTCATGATGAGTTTGAGTATGAAAACATGACACTTCTTCCTATGCACTAATCCTCGTAACTGTTCTTCACTTCTGTGAGAGGGACCCCCTGATGCTACCATAAAGATTGTTAGAGTGGGCAGAAGAGGGAAGCTTGTCAGGGTCGAGCAACCCTGTCCAGTGGGACCATCTGTGCTGGTGGAAATGTGCTCTAACCAGACTGTTCAGTATGGTAGCCACTAGCATGTATGGCTCTGAGCACTTGGAATGTAGTGAAAGCCACTGAGCTACTTTATATTGGACAGTGTTGAGCTAGAAAGCCACTGCTGCTGCTGCCCCCACTGTCAGGTCAGGCCACTGCTCTGAACACAGCAATTCCATGGGGCATGTAACTCTGATGAATAAATGAGACGTGATTTGGACATTATGTTTATGTACCCTGTGCCTCACCAACAGCTGGGCTTGCAGTTGATCACCAATCAATCACAGATCTAGTTTGAGCTTTTATATGTGTCTTCCTATTTAGAAGCTGTGTTGAGCACAGTTGGTATTCAAGAGAGAGTCAGCATTTGGTTGTGTGGACAAGTTTTTACTTCTCTTAACATTTTTTGCTTTGGTTTTTTTGTTGTTGTTGTTTTTGTGTGTGTTTTTGTTTGTTTGTTTATTTGGGTTTCTTTTTTTGAGCTTTTGAGGCCTATTCAGTTAATCCTTGACATGCTTTCTGTTGGAAAGATACAAGCATTGTCATCCCCATTTTCAAGGTACAGAACCCAAGGTCCATGGGGCTGTGACAACTATAGAAATGCAGATGGCAGCCAAGTTAAAACTCAGGACAAATGCACCTATTCTGACATTCATGTCCTGGGCACACACCAACACATTCCGTGAAAGGGAGAAAGAGAATATCAGTGTTCAATCAGAAGGGATAGCCTTTGTCCAGCACTTCCTATATAACGAGGAAAAACAAAAAAATGTGCAATAGTCACAGTATCCAGGGGTATGTGCCAAACTTCCAGTGAAAAAAATAAAACATTCAGTGAGTCAGCCATGTGCTGGGCCATTGTAATGAACACGCCCAATCAATTATTTTAGGGGGGAAATCTATGGGTTGAGTTGGTTTATACGTTGAAAGCAACCAAAGAGGATGGACTCTGTGATGTTAGAAGAGACTAACCTGACAAGTCCAACCTGAACCCATCTATAGTAAGTTTCTGGGCATCCTGCCAGATTTCCACCTGTGGGCTGTCAGAGTCTCCGGGAAGAGCTTCCTCTATTTCTGATGTTGATATTTCTTCATATTGAGCCAGGGTTACAGATTGTGAGTTAAACACAGTTGTAATTTTTCCATTGCTCCCTACAGTTGGGGGAGTTATCTTCGAGGAGAATGTTTTCTGATGATTTGAGCTGCCTAGTCTTCATGAGGCCCAGCATAAGCACAGAGAAAGTGTCTGTTGAAGGAGTAAATTTGATGACAGCCTCTCATAGTTTTATCCTAGGTCTGATGGCAAGGCCTGGGCCAGATATTTGCAACTGTTGGTGCTGATAAGGATACTGGAAGCATGCCCCTCTCCCTAGCATTTGCAAATCAGGTTCTCAAATAAGAGTATTATAGAATTCTTTAGGCATTCAGAAAGGGGCATTCCATGGGTTGGGGGTAGCTTTAGAAGTGTAAGAAAGAAATGGAACCCTTGGGTTCTTCTGCAAATTTGAAAACTCAGGTGTTAGTGAGCATTTAGGAATTGAATTAGGCTCCAAAACTCAATGCCATCTCAGATTGAGAGGACCATTCACTGGCCCAGGAATTCTGGACCTTTGTTGGTCAGTATGTACCTGCAGCAACTCATTGAAATCAAAACTTAAGATTCAACCTGCTGGGATGACCTCTTCAGCTGTGAATACCACCTTGTAAATAAGTCCATCTGGATTTCAGAACTTAGTAATCTGTTATTTCCACTTACCTATGCAACTCACCTCCAGAGAGGAAGAAACAGCTGAACTTTTGATATATGCTTAATTTGCATAACTATTCATCGTAAATTTATTTCATGAAGATAGCAAAATACTAAACTGAAGAAAATAATAGATTCCAATTATTTTAAATCTCAATATACACATAGAAGGGAGTCTAGGAACACAAAAATGCTAAAGCTGGTTATAATCACTAAAACTCACATTTTGAAATGTGTTTCATTCAAACATATATTTTGGGAACATCTCTAAGATTGATTCTTAGTTTGTTTTAAAAAAAGAAAAAAGAAATCCTAGAAACAGCCCCTGACTTGATTTTAGTTATTTGGTCTCAAGAAAAGCTGAACTCTGCTCACCACTGAAAACGAACTGCCTAGAGATTTGATTTAGCTAAAAGGCAGAGGCCACTGATTAGGATCATCCTTGAAGTCCTCAGGTTTCTAAAGTGTGTAAACAATGTGTTTTGCTTTGTTTTTGCCAGAGATACTAGGACTCAACTGATGAAATATGGCAATTTTAGAAATAGTGAAGGCAGAAAAGAGGTTTCTGAAGAACAGAATTACAATCCTGGCAGAGTAGCCGGGATAGCAACTGGCCGCTGAGCGGTGTGTGGAGGAGACCGCTGAGGGTCCGGAGCTGGAACACAGAGTGGAGGACCTGTGTTAGCTCTTTCTTCTTCATGTCTCAAAGGGCAAGGACAGGGCAGGAACTCAGAAACCTACAAAGCCAGATTTCCTCCTTTGTCTCCTCATCCCTGGATTCCAAATTAACAGAAAGCAAGGAAGCCAGTGAATGGAGAGCGGGCAGGTCTGAGGACAATGAGATTGTGACAGTAATGACAGCTTGTGAGAGTGGGAAATAACTAGTGAGGCAGAATTCTCTCCTCTGTGACAGCACGCCAGTTCAGGCTGTCAGAAAAGCCACGCCCCTTTGCAGTGTTCCCTCAGGGTCCTCCCCTCTCCCCACTTTTTAAAAAGTGAATTTTCTCAACAAGTTTTCCCTTTGAAAAGGTGACTTTGCCCTCCTCTCTGTTATAGCTGCATGCCACCTTGAAGAGATTAAAGTGTTTTTTCAAGGTAATCTTTACTAGGCAGCCCACATGGAATTCAAGTTCTAAATTAGCATTTAGGGGCCTAGCTTTTCGCCATATTGTCTTTCCTGGTGTTTCCACTGATCTAACTTACATAAAGAGTATCAAGCCCTAGCCAGTTTGGCTCAGTAGATAGAGCTTCAGCCTTGGACTGAAAGGTCAAAACTTTAATTCTGCTCAAGGACATACATACCTGAGTTGCAGGCTTGATCCCACCCAGGTTAGGGAGGCACCAATGGATGTGTCTCTCATATCAATGTTTCTCTCTGTGTGTCTCTCCACCTCCCTTCCACTCTCTAAAAATCAATGGAAAAAATATCCTTGGGTGAGGATAACAACAACAGACTATCAATAGGCAAGTCAATTCAATAGGAAGATTTTATTCTCTGAAAATAAGCTTAAGACACAAATGTTGAAAGTTTTAAATTAATCACAGAACTGAATTTGTGTCTCTTGGTTTTAGATTAGTCATCTACTACCTGGGAAAGAAGAGATATCTCTAGAGGAAGGGTACCATGTGATATCACCACAATTGAATATCTTTATAGAGGCTAAAAATGCCAAGTACAGTCAGTCCTCATTTAATTCAAGAAGTTTTATTGGTATTTTTGTTTTGCAACTATTTGTTGCATCAACTAAACTTTAACGTTCATGTCAAGTCTTGTTTCTGCAGTGCGAGCCAGTTGACTTTGAGTTGCACCCATCTCTATCATTTGTTAGCCCATAAACTGTATAAGTTTGCCCTTCTCCAAAAAATAAACTATCCTCAGTTTAGTCATTTGTTGAATGGGTACAATAACACTACATATGCCTCTTAGGGAGTTTGTGGAGATTGAATGAGTTTCTATATGTAAAGTGTTTAGGCAGTATTGGCACTAGGAAATATGCTATACATATTATACATATTTTAATTTTTATTATTACTCTGTCTTCATTGAGAAAAGCTAAACCATAAGGGATAATTCAAGCCAATGATACTGTGACTGTTCATGCAAACATGGGCTGGAGTGCCCTGGTTGGTATGGCTCAGTTGGTTGGGCATCCTCCCATGCACCCAGAGGTCAAGAGGTTGCGGGTTCAATTTCAGGTCAGAGCGCATACCTGGGTTTCTAATTCAACCCATGGTAGAGGGCATGCAGATCTCTCTCTCTCTCTCTCTCTCTCTCTCTCTCTCTCTCTCTCTCTTTCTCTCTCTCTCCATCTCTCTCTCCATCTCTCTTCCTTTCTTTCAAATAAAAAAAAATCAATACAAACATATTTAAGCATGGGCTGGAATAGCAAGGTTTTGTGAAGGACCTTAAGTTTTATGATATGTGAACAATGGAGAAAGGAATGCCCGGAAACTCTGCAAAAGCTTTCGCAACATGAACCCCTTCCCAGGGAAGTCACTTCTTTCTGGGTAAACAAGTCAGGCCCATCCAGTGGCAGCATTCCAAGGGAAGCCTCCGTTTTGCATGTGATAGTGGTCTGAAATAAGCATTTCAATTAGATTCATTAAGACAGTTATTACTTGGTAATTGAATAGCAACAGATTGCAAAGGAACACTTATTGAGGTCTAATAAGTTTGGAGGAGAGAAATCTTCTCCTTCTGTAATTCCATCAGCAATAAACCAGTGTAATTAGATTCTTACTAACACATTCAAATTGAAGGGAATGTTGAGGCATATAATTGGCACTTGGGAAGATACCTGTATTACATTAGGGTACTTTCATTTACATACTTATTAAGTGTTAGTTTCAGTTGTTAAACAACTCAGACTGGTGGACAATAGTAGGTCAAGTGGTTAAGCAAGAAATAAGTTCTTAAACATATTAATAAATTAGGGTCAGATATATTTTAAAATATGAAATGTAACTTTATTGTATTCCTAAATTTGCATCAATCCACATACTATTTCAGTGTTTCTCATGAGCCAATTCAGGACTCTGAATTACTTTTTCAAGTATAATAGATTCATGTATTCATTCATTTGCAATTACCTTTTATTTGGTGTGTGTGTGTTGGGGCCGGGGGGGAAGCATGTTATTTGCCAACAATTTGATAATGGAGATAAGATAGTTACATTAGAAAATTCCATAATTGTGACACAAGCAAAATATGCTGGGAGAACAAGAATAGAAGTAAAAAAGCAAAGTCTTTTGATATTTTTCCTGTGGGACACCATCCTCTTCGGATTTCAATTTTCTATCTGTGATGCAACTAGATAGTTCCACTTCCCAAATCAAGCACAAACTTCCGAGGCAGACCCTTAATCTTCAGTGCTTTTTATGCAAAATGGTTACCAGGTGCTCTGTGGAGAGCAAATTAAACCTCAGATAACCTTTGTAATGCACTTAAGTTTTGGAGAATTACATTGAATGCAGTCATATTAATAAACAACCAAAATTTGGATAATCTAGTTTGTCTTTTCTTGAAACCAATAATAAAAAATGTATAATTTATCTTTAACTACAAGAGACTAGACTTCCAAAAATTCAATAGGGAAACACAGAAAATAAAAAGAAAAACTAAAATGACTACCTGTGCCCTGGCCAGTGTGCTCAGTTGGTTGAGCATTCTCCTTTGCACCAAAAGGTCTTGGTTTGATTCCAAGTCAGGGCACATGCCCAGGTTGCAGGTCTGAGTCTCGATTAGGGTAGTGAGGGAGGCAGTTGATCCATGTTTCTCTCCTACACTGTTTCTTTCTCTCTCCACTCCCCCTTCCTCTCTCTTCAAAAATCAATAAAAATGTATTTAAAAAAATAATAATAAAATGGCTATGCACATGTGGTTATGGGTAGTTCAGATTGTATGTATAAGGCAGAAGGCTCACTTGACTGACCACTCCTGCAAAGAAGTACCACTTTGTTACCAAAGTCCCTGGGAGGCAAAGAAAAACCAACCCTTGACCTCCAGCCCCAATCCCACACGCACCAAAAAGTAGGGCTTGATCATCTCCACTTCGATGTTTTTCTAATGAGTAAACTTGCCAGAATGTGTACAGATTGCTAAAAGGTCCCCTCTCCTCTCTGTTTAACTGCCTATAATCTACTAGGGAACAGAGAGAAAGAGAAAATGTCTTCCTTACTATTCTGGCACCATTTTGACTTTATTATCAAAGCCCTGGTAATACCATATATTTATAAATCCAGCTTCTTATCTAGCAGGCCAACCCTTCCCCACTGGCCCCCTGCCCCGTCTTTAATGCTCACTATCACAGGCCAGCATCTGCCACTGCCCTTTCTCCCTGCGGCTAAGGAATGGACATCACTGCGACTTGTCATTTTCCCTCTGCAACATCTCTGACACTCCACTTAGCCCTCCACGTCCGTTACATCTTTACCCATGTTTCATCCTGTGTGAAGACATAAAAAGGGCTTATGTGACAGCCAGAGGGATTTACCTTAAATATAAGGGAGAACTTCTTGATCATGAAACACTGGAAAAGGCTCTGAATAGTCTGTTGTAATGTTTAAGAATGGCAAACTTGCCCTGGTCTGTTTTCTAAGTGGTTAGAGCCGTGGCCTTCAGATCTAAGGGCTGTACCCTTGATTCCCTGTCAAGGACATGTCCTTCGATTGAGGGTTCACTCCCCGTTCAGGTCAGGGCTTATGGGGGAGGCAACCACTCCATGTGTCTTTCTCACATCCATGTTTCTCTCTCTCTTTTTCTCTCTCCCCTCCTCTTTCCTTCCTTTCTCTCTCTAAATACTTCAGCATTTCTTTACAAATTTCCATCAATATCCCCCTTGAGAATCACTTTTTATAAGTATTATAATAGAATAGCACTTACTACATGCCAGATGTTATAAACACTTTGCATATATTATCTCATTTAATCCCATAATAACCATGTAAGGAAGTTATTATGATCTTATTTTCCCAACTTGGGAAAATAACTTGTATGAAGTTAAAATAACTTGTATAAGTTAAATAACTTGTATGAAGTCACAGGGCTACTACCAGTAAGCAGTAAAACCTGGACTTGCACCTAGGAATTCCCTCCTTAGCTACCACAGCACAAAGGAAGTCACCTATTGAATTTCATGTTTATTTCCATTAGAGCAGATGTTTACTGTTTACCTATGTAGCATTCACCTCCTTTCGTAATGTGGATGAAAAGGGGCCACATAGAAAACCTGACACGGTCAGGGGAGGCCCACATGGCTGACCTTATCCAGGGACCAATGTAGCTGCAAGAGTGGTCTGAATGTAACAATCCCCAGCTCCAAGTGGGTCATGGTGAGTAGGCACGTCCTAGTGTGCAGCTATCTGCAAGAAGACGAATCCTTACCTTAGAGACTGTCTATTGCTTCTGTGCATCTAAGATAACATACCGTTGAAATGACAGAGTAATATCTTTTTCAGAACCCTTCAAGCAACAACCTCAGGCACCAGAGCATATGACCACACGATTATCTTGTTACCATCTCCATGTGCTGTAAATGTGAACTATCCGGTTATGTTACAGAACTGCGTGTCTCTCCTTTTCATTGTTTATACAATCTCAGAGATTTTCCAGCTTCGCTTTCTCCTACCTCCCTAATCTACCACCAAATGAATTTCGTGTAACCATCCTACATCTCCTCCTTTGAGTCTAATGCATAAATTAAGCTGCAAAGCTGCCATTATTTGGAACATTTTTGCAATCCATTAAGATTTTGCTTCCCAGCACTTGTGGTCAGTTTGGCACAAATAAACTGTTACAAGACTTTTTCTTAGGTTGGACATTCTTTAGTCGACATTATTATTACCCACATTTTAATTTTGAAAAAAGCCACTCTCCCGCAAACTGCTCCAGTTCTTGTAAGAAACTGATCCCACCCACAGCTGGGCCCTTGTTGGTTGAACCCAATCAAGGCATTCCATTTCCTTGGTCATGTCATTTATGCAGTGGTGAGCGTGGGACACAGTGTCTGAATCTTGAAATTCTTGCTTGAAATGCTGGAGCAGGAGGCGCTCCCTGCTGCGGAATGGGCAAGAAGCCACCCACATCCCCCGTGACCCCAGGAAGACCAGACTCAGAATGAAGCTGCCATCCCTAAGGCAGAGCAGAGACATTAGAAGAAACTGCTTGAGCTGTTTATGTGGGCCCTTTATTTCTTAAACCAACTTCACTGGGGTATTTTAAGGGTGGACTATGCCCTTTTCGCTTAGGACAGTCCAAGTTTAGTATACCTGTTGCCTTGGAATAGTTATTAGCAATGCCTCCTTTTATTCTCAAAGTCTGAATAATAAATCCTATGGCCACCCTAGTTTTTCTATAACTTGAAACAAGTCCTAACTAATCCATTCAATTCCGACTCAGATTTAAATCTTTTTTATGCTTTTCCCAACACCCTGCAACTTGATGTGAAATGATCAGAAAATAAATATCCCCTGATAAATGGAACAGGACACAGCAAATTTATATATATATTGATTTCAGAGGAAGGGAGAGGGAAAGAGATATAGAAGCATCAACAATGAGAGAATCATTGACTGGCTGCCTCCTGCATACCCCCAATTGGGGATGGAGCCCACAACCTGGACATGTGCCCTGACCAGTAATCGAATCATGACCTCCTGGTTCATAGGTCAACACTCAACCACTGAGCCATGCCACAGGGCGACACAGCAAATTCTTAAACTTTCATGCTTTAGCCAGATAAGAAAAGGTCTCTTCATGCCCACAGCTAATGAAAAGGCATCCAGTAAACTCCAGACTGCTCTCAGCTGCACCTGAGCTCAGCTGATCACTTGTCGATGCCATGAATCTAGAAGCATCTCCCCATATTCGTTCTGTCAGCTGGGGAAGATGAGGCTGTTCCTTGCTGCTCTCTAAACAGTCAAATGCAGCCGTTAGAATAGAAAGGACTCCGCATCACTGAGCATCGTACTGATGCCCACGTATAGTGCATCAATGCCAACACCCCGGGAACCAGATTGAAAAGGTATTCTTGGTGTCTGACTCAGAGCTGGAGCAAGCTGAGGACGCTAATTTTAATGGGGCAGAGAGAGAGAGAAAATGAGGAAAAATAGCTCTAATGGAGAATAATAATAGGCAACTTTTGGATTCATATCCTGAAATGCAGCACAGACTTTAGGAGTTGAAATTTGGGAAAGAGAAACAACGATTACAAAGAAAAAAATAAGGATTCAAGTACAATAACTATTTATGCACTGTCTTCCCACCGAAATTCTAAAAAGAAAATTGAAACTATTTACTTTTTTCTCCAACTTAATCTTCTTATCCTACCCTTAGTTTTGAACTTTAAAATAACAATCCTGGCAACTAGTAAAGGAAGTGGAACAGATGTCCTGGCTGAGCAGCAATGCGGCTCTGATATTTTGAGTGAATCTCTTCTCTTATAGTCACTGTACCTACAAATGCTGGTAAGAAAGAAGTTGAAACTCACCGAGTGAACCTGGTTGGTCCCATGATGATGATGCTTCTGAGAGCCACAGAAGGGCGCACCCAGCAGGAAGAGGTCTGAAAAGGAGGGACAGACAGAAACAGGGCCTGGGTATTGAGAGAGAATGAGAGCTCCGAACGCGGCATGGGGGTTCCTACAGAATGTGTCCTGTAGGCCTCCAGGGAGCCATGGCTGCGTGGAAGAGCATTCTCCCGCTCACTACATGAAAACAACTGTCATTGTACACGTCAGGAATCGGCCAGTGTCTGCACTGTGAGGAGTTGGCTGAGGTCACTCAGCTGGTGATGGGTTCGTCACTCAGGGTCTGGGCCATGGCAGGGATGGGGGTGCTCAGTTGAGCCTTGCCCTGTCTGTGCAGCCTCCCCACAGTTTCTCAAGCAGGTAGTTGACTTGCTATGGGTGGTGCGGCACTCCTGGAGGTTGGAGGTCAGAGCAGGCGCTGCCAGTCCTCTAGTCCTCTAATCAGCAGGGGCAAGGTCCAGGGCACACTCCACGCTCACCTCCTCTGCTGTACTCTCAGTCACTTCACAGGCCAGCCTGGTTCATGTGTCAAATAATTTGCTTCACCCTCTAATCTGCCACCCAGCTACCCTAGCAGTGTGTGTGTGTGTGTGTGTGTGTGTTTTGAAAGAACATGTCTCCAAATACATGAGGGCTGCTGATGTAATCTAGGAACTGGGCTCTCTTTCCAAGATAAAAGTAAAGTTTTTTCTACCTTCACTTCAAAAGTGTTGCCCTAAGCACGTCCCACATGTCGCCTGACAGCAGAGCTCACTGCGGTGGTGATGCAAGCAGGTTTGCATCCGGGAGCTGGGTCTCTGAGGAACTGCGTGCCTGTGGGCTGCTGATCTAGGCTCAGAGCCCCCACCCAGGAAGGAGGAAAGAGCTAGCTCTTGGACTGCTCTGGCATTTTGAGGCCTGGAGCTGAATTTCTGTGGGAAGACCTGTCTTCCACCCTCACCAGCATCCCCCCGCCCCTCTGACTTTGCAGGAAGGGTGATAGGGATCTCAGGCAGCCAGGCTGGAGACAGCAGTCTGGTTTCCTAACATGGGCAACAGATGATTTTCAATTCCTGTAGGATTCAGGCAACAGCAACAGAAACAGGTATGGGAAGCTAGAATCAGAACAGTGTCTCCCAGACTCCTCAGGGCCCTGCCGCTGTCCCCAGGTGCTTAGAACGCAGTAGAGAGGAGCTACAGGCCCATTACCCTGGGGATGGGTGGGGCGGGGTATGCCTTTAAATGTGTAAGGGATTGGTGGCCATTGAGCTTTGGATATTCAGACTCAATCTGTGCTTTCTGGCTGGTGAAGCACGAGAGGAGCACGCTGATAGAAGGACTTTTTCTTTCTTTTTTAGTGAACGGAGCTAAATCAGCTAGTCACGGTCACCTGACTTAGCAAAAGAAAAGGTGAAAACAACGGAAGAATGATGCAAAGTCAATCTCCTTTATTCCACTCCATCTACCTTACTGCTCCACTCCTATTTCATCCCAGGAGGGAGAGGTGCTTACTGTCCGGAGCTCCAGTTACAGGCTTTTGTAGCAGTCCCTGGGGCCCCCACAGAATGGTCCTGCTGCTGGCTGGAAAGTGGGGCTGGGCATCCTTAGGATTCTTTTACCCTTGGGTTGTAAGTGTTCAGATGGTAAACCTGAAATTTGAAAGGAAATTATTAACAGAAGCCTCACTTACAGTCATCTTTTGCTAGCTCCCTCTCTCAGAAATTGAGAAATGGCATTTTATGAAGAGAGAAATTAATAAAGAGAGCTGTCTCCTCTTTCTCTCCCTCCTCCTTTTTTTCTCCAACATTTTGTGCTGGAAATTTTAACCATACAACAAACTTGGAAGAATTTAACTATGAGCCACTATCCATCCAATGAGATTATACCACGATTGAGGTGCCATCTATTAAAATGTAACTCAGTGTCCCTTAATGAGGTAAAAACTTTTAATCATAGTTGTTGTAAATTCCAATGCACTTGAGGCAACACTGTTTAACGTTTTCTTTCCTTTCTCCATTTTAAGATGATAGTTTTATAGAAGTAAAAAAAAAAATACCCATAATATTTAGATGTACTACTTAAGGACAACAGCCTATATTACTGAGAAGAAAATAAATTGTTTAAATTTAAAATGATCTTATTAAATATTCCAATGTAAGAGAGAACATGTGTGTATATTAAAGAAACTGCAACCATGTGTATGTACTAAATAAAAATATTAACAATTTAATTACCCTTTTTATAAAACTAAATCTCTCAGATAATTTGATTAAATTCATCTCCTGAAAAGAAAATAAAAACTGAGGAAAATAAGAGATCATGAGTCATTGTGTAGATAGAAATTGAATATGTAGAATATTTTCAAATAATTTCTCAGCTTTATTGATATACTAGAGGCTTGGTGCACAAAAATTTGTGCACTCGGGGGAGGGGGGGGTGGTCCCTCAGCCTGGCTTATGCCCTCTAACAATCTGGGACCCCTCAGGAGATGTTCACCTGCTGGCTTAGGCCCACTCCCTGGGGGATCGGGTCTAAGCTGGCAGCCAGACATCCCTCTGGAAGCCTGGGGGCCCTAGGGGGATGTCCACTTGCCAATGGGGAGCAGGCCTAAGCTGCAGTCAGACATCTTTAGCTCTGCTGAGGAGAAGGGAGAGGCTCCCACCACCACTGCTATGCTGGCAGCTGGCAGCCTGGCTTGTGGCTGAGCAGAGCTCCCCCTGTGGGAGCTCACTGACCACCAGGGGGCAGCTCCTGCATTGAGCGCCTGCCCCCTGGTGGTCAGTGTGTGTCATAGTGACCAGTCATTCCCAGTGGTTTTGCTGTTAAGGTCAATTTGCATATTACCCTTTTATTATATAGGGTAGAGGCCTGGTGCAAGGGTGGGGCTAACTGGTTTGCCATGAAGGGTGCCCCAAAATCAGGGTAGGGGTCCTTGCTGGGGTGTCTGGACAGCCTGGGTGAGTGGTTGATGGCTGTTTGCAGGCTGGCCATAGCTCCTTCAGGGTGGGAGTCCCTGCTAGGGTGCCTTGCCAATCTGGGTGAGGGGCTTATGGCTGTTTGCAAGCTGGCCACAGCCCCTTCAGGGTAGTGGGTTCTGCTGGGGTGCCTGGCCAGCCTGGGTGAGTGGGTGATGGCTGTTTGCAGGCTGGCCACAGCCCCCAGCAACCCAAGCTCCCAGCAAGGCTGGCTGGAAGCAGGTATCTGGGGTTTATTTATCTGCTATAATTGAAACTTTGTTGCCTTAAGCAGAGGCCACAGCCTGCCTAGGCAAGCAGCTTCCTCCATCACCAGGGCAATGAAGCCTCCTGCTTGCTCCAGCTCAGTGGCTTCTATAATTGAAACTTTGTTGCCTTGAGCAGAGGCCACAGCTGGCCAAGCAGGCAGCTTCCTTTATCGTCAGGGCAATGAAGCCTCCTGTTTGCTCTAGCTCTGTGGCTGCTGGCCGCCATCTTGGTTGGGTTAATTTATGTATAGTAGCTCTGATTGGCTGGTGGGCATGGCTTGGGAATGTACCGGAGTGACACAATTAGCATATTACTCTTTTATTAGATAAGATAATTAGTATGTAATAATGTGTATGTTTAAGGTATACAATGAAATGACTTCATACACATTCTATCTAATAAAAGAATAATATGCAAATTAACCATCACTCCACGACAAAGATGGTGGTACCCATAGCAATGAGGCAGGATGCTGGTGGGGTCAGCAGGCATTGCCTCAGCAACCCATGAACAGATGCCCTCCAGCAGGCAAGCCCCAGAAGGGCCACACAGGCAAGGCCAGGCAGCAGGGCCTTTCTCCTGGCCACCACCACGATCTGGGTCCAAGCAGGCACACGCGGGCAGGTCAAGCAGCAGGGCCTTGCTCCTGGTCGCTGCCTCGATTAGATCACGAGCAGGCTTGCACAGTCTGCAGGCAGCATGCAGCAGGGCCTGCTCCTTGGTCACCTCGGTGATCCAGGAGCAGGCAAGCGTGGCTGGCAGGCAGCACCCAGCCCTGGCCACAGCTCAAGGGAGAGAACAACATGCAGGCGAGGCCAGGAGCCTGAGAGATCAACAAAGAGGGGTGCCTGCTCCAAGCATCCACAGTGTGGCTGGGGACAGGCCCCCAGCAGACAGACACACACACACACACACACACAAACGGTGCCTGCTCTGAGCCTCTGCTGCCAGACTGTGGCCATCAGTAGGACATCCACTGAGCAGTCCTGGACTGTGAGAGGGGGCAGGCTGGGCTTATAGGGCACCCCCACACCCCCTATGCATGAATTTCATGCACTGGGCCTCTTGTCCTATCTAATAAAAGAGTAATATGCGAATTAGGTGTCACTCCATCACAAAGATGGCTGTCCCCATAGCCACAAGATGGTGGCGCCCAGTCCGGCTCAGCCCCACCACTGAAGTGATCAGGCCTATTAGCCAGGCAGGTGGCGGGAGGCAGGAGGCCCAAGGAGCGGAACAGGTGATCAGAGGCAGCTGGGAGTCCCCTGCCCAGAGGCCTTTGCCAGAGGCCTCAGGCATGGGCAAGGGTGGAGCCAGTGATCAGAGGAGGCAGGGGCAGAACCTGTGATTGGAGGGGTATGAGGGTGCCCTACCCAGGCATAAGGCTGGGCCAGAGGCCTCAATCCTGGGCAGGGGCAAGGCTGGAGATCACAGGGGCCTGGGCACTGGTGGTCTGGCAAAGGAAGTGTCTGAGAGTCTCCTGCCCAGGCCTGTAGCCTTGGCCAGAGGCTGCCAGTGGGGCAAAGGCTGAGCCAGTGATAGCAGGGGGCAGGATCAGAGCTGGTGATCGCAGAGGCCTGGGCTCTGTGAAGCCAGTGATCCATGGGGCTTAGGGGTCTTCTGCCCAGGCAAAAGAGTAATATGCAAATTAACCCTCATTCTGTCACAAAGATGGTGGCAGCCAGATAGCTGTCGTGAGGCAGGAGGCTTATGTTGCCCCGGCAATGGAGGAAGCCAAGATTCCCAGCTACCCTGCAGGCCCTGAGCTCCGCTGAAGGCAACAAAGTTTAAGTTACAGAAAGTAAATAAACCCAAGATACCTGCTTCCAGCCAGCAGCTTTGAGTGGGACCAAGGCAACAAAGTTTTAATTATAGAAGTTAAATAAACCCCAGATACCTGCTTCCAACCTGGCCAGCCTGATAACGGCCCTCAGCCCCTCACACAGGTTGGCCAGGAACCCCAGGAGGACACCCTTCAGGGCAAACCAGCCGACCCCCATCTGTGCACCAGGCCTCTGTGCTATATAACAAAAGGGTAATATGCCAATTGACCCTAACAGCAGAACAACTGGGAATGATAGGTCACTATGACACACACTGACCACCAGGGGGCAGATGCTCAATTCAGGAGCTGTTCCCTGGTGGTCAGTGTGCTCCCACAGGGAGCTCAGCCACAAGCCACTGCTGCCAGCACAGCGGTGGTGGTGGGAGCCACTCCCACCTCTTCAACAGTGCCAAGGATGTTGGACTGCAGCTTAGGCCTGCTCCTTGCTGGCAAGTGGACATCCCCCGAGGGCTCCCAGGCTGCCAGAGTGATGTCTGACTGCCAGCTTAGGCCTGATCCTCCAGGGAGTGGGCCTAAGCCAGCAGGTGGACATTGCTCAAGGGGTCCCAGACTGCAAGAGGGCATAGGCCAGGCTGAGCCCCCCCCCACCCCCGGAGTGCACAAATTTTTGTGTACCGGGCCTCTAGTCCTATCTAATAAAAGAGTAATATGCAAATTAGGCATCACTCCACCACAAAGATGGCCTCCCCCATAGCCACAAGATGGCAGCACCCAGTCCGGCTCAGCCCCGCCACTGAAGTGGTCAGGCCTGTTAGCCAGGTAGGTGTTGGGTGATGCGGGGGCCTGAGGGGCAGAACAGGCGATCAGAGGGGGCTGGGGGTCTCCTGCCCAGCCCAGAGGCCTTTGCCAGAAGCCTCAGGCATGGGTAAGAGTGGAGCCAGTGATCAGAGAGGGCAGGGGCAGAACCGGTGATCAGAGGGGTATGAGGGTGCCCTACCCAGGCATGGCCTGGGCAGGGGTAAGGCCAGATATCGCAGGGGCCTGGGCTCTGCAGCGCCAGCGATGAGCGGGGCAGGGGCGGAGACTGCGATCACAGGGGTCTGGGTACCGGTGGAGCCAGCAAAGCAGGTGTCTGGGGGTCCCCTGTCCAGGCCTGTAGCCTTAGCCAGAGGCTGCCAGTCAGGCAAGGGCAGAGCCAGCAATGGCAGGGGGCAGGATCAGAGCTGGTGATTGGAGGAGCTTGGGGGTTCCCTGCCCAGGCCAGCCGCTTTGGCCAGAGATTAAAGGCCTGGGCAGGAGTGGAGCTGGAATTGGGGTGTCAGGGGTGGAGCCAGTGATCAGACTGAACTACAAAGGAAACACCTTTTCTTACTGCTCATCGACTAAGCTCCCTATATGCCACTAGTAATATTCTTAGTAACTTGGATAATAAGAATCCAAAAAAGGTGATCTAGGGTTTTTCCACCACACTCCTGGAGAAAAAAATGAAGGTCCACTGCTGGAGGGCTCAGAAATGTCATATCCTGCCCTAGCCAGTTTGGCTCAGTGAATAATGCCTCAGCCTGCTGACTGCAGGGTCTGGGTTCAGTTCTGACTAAAGGCATGTACCTAGGTTGCCGGCTCCTCCCTGGCCAGGAACAAGGTCAGGTCATATGTAGGAGGCAACTAATCAAAGTGTTCCTCTCACTTTGATGTTTCTCTCTGTTTTTCCCTTCTCTTCCACATTCTCTAAAAATCAATGGAAACATATCCTCAGGTGAGGATAAAAAAAAGAAAGAAAGAAATGTCACATCCTATGAAAGACACATCTTGAAAATGCCTAAAGAAAGTTGTCATTTCTTCATGGTGAAGGGACTGGAGTCCGTGTTGATGAAAACACCTTGGTGACTGCGGTGACTGGCAGTGGTTGCAGCAGCGGGGTGATGGGGCTGGTGGCTTCCACTGATTAGCCTGATCACCTCCCTCAAAGGGAGGCCAGACTGCAGCTTAGACCCACTCCCCAAGGGGAGCAGGAAGCAGGCCTAAGCTGTCAGTAGGACATCCCTCAAGGGGTCCCAATATGAGAGAGGGGGCAAGCTCGGCTGAGGACCTCCCCCATGCAGGAATTTTGTGCACTGGGCCCTTAGTATATAATAAAAGGCTAATATGCAAATCAACCATACAGCAGAACAACCGGTAGCTATGACTCACACTGACTACTAGGGAGTGGACACTCAATGTAGGAGCTGCCTCCTGGTGGTCAGAAGCTGGGCTCATGGATGGCTAGTGCAGTGGTGGTGGCAGGAGCCTCTCCCACCTCTACAGCAGTGCTAAGGATGTCTGAATACAGGCTTAGGCCTGATCCCAGTCAGTCAGACATCCCCTGAGTGCTCCCAGAGTACGAGAGGGTGCAGGCTGGGCTGAGGGACCTCACTCCCCCTTTAAGTGCATGAATTTTGTGCGCCAGGACTATAGTATGTTATGAAATGATTAGCACAATAGAATTGGTAACACATCCATTACTTCACAGAATAATTATTTTTTTATGTATGGTGAGAACATTTAAGGTCTATCTATTCTCTTAGCAACTTCCAAGCATAGAATACAATATTGTTAAATTCAGTCACCATGCTATACATCCCATTCCCAGAACCTACTCATCTTATAACTGGAAGATTGTACTCTTTGAACAACATCTCCTCGTTTCACCAACTCCTCCTTTCCCCATCTCTCTGCCTCTGCCAACCACCATTCTACCCTGTTTCTATGAATTTGACTTTTTTTAGATTCTATGTAATATCAGACAGTATTTGTCTTTCTTTGTATCACTTACTTCATTTATCATAATGTCCTGTTGGTCCATCCATCTTGTCACAAATGGTGTGAGTCCTTTACTTTTATGCCTGAGTGATATTTCTGTGTGTGTGTGTGTGTTTGTGTGTGTGTGTGCCACATCTTCTTTACCCATTCATCTATCAACAGGAACAGGTTGTCTTCATTTATTGACTGCAATGAGCATAGGAGTCTAACTATCTCTTCAAGGTAGTGATTTCATTTCATTCAGATATATACCCAGAAGTTGGATTGATGATTCATATCATAGTTCTACTTTTAGTGTTTTGAGAAACCTTCATACTGTTTACCATAGTGGCTGCACCAACAACATACAAGGGTCTTCTTTTCACCACATCCTCACCTCTTATGTTTTTTATAATAGCCATTCTGACAGGTATGAAGTGATATCTCACTGTTGTTTTGATTGCATTCCCTTGATGATTAGTGATGCTGAGTATCATTTTATGTGCCTGTTAGCTACTTGTATGTCTTTGGGAAAATGTCTATTCAAGTGCTCTGCCTATTTTTAAACAGATTTATTTTTTGCTATTGAGTTGTATGAGTGTGCCACGTTATGAAGATAAAATGGTAGATGTATATTAGAAGCACCTAACAGGTATGAATTTTATAGCATATATGGATGTCATACTGAGGAGGGAGTGGCAAATTTGATGGGAGATGATAGTTTCTTTGAGTGGTCTCTAGGTAAGAAATGTCCAAACCTGGGGAGCACCTTTCTATTTACTAGATGGGATGTTGCCCAATTCATTAATTGTTTAATAAAACCAATTAGATCTTTAACTTAATAAAAGAGAAAAAAATGTCTAAACCTGTAAAAAATCTTTATTAGAGTTCACTTGAGTGCAAACAAAATTTCTGGGAAGCAAATGTTCCAGAGAAGGCAGTTTTCAGTTTCTTTTATGCATTTTGAATTAAGGAAGGAATGTAAGGAAGATTAAATGAAGATGCAGGAAGCAAGGTGAGGATTGGATTACAGGATAGTTAACAAGATTCCATGCTCTGTTGAGGGATCTAAAAACAGCCATTTCAAAGATTTTAAACTGAACAAATAATGGACAGGATTTGCTTAAGACAAACTTGGGGGGTGGGGAATGGTTAACCAAATAATTTATATGCATAACCCATGGATGCAGACAAGTGTGGTGAAGGCCTGGTGGGTCAGTTGGGGCGGGGGTTGAGGGGGGTACATGGGGAAAGAAAAAGGGACATCTGTAATACTTTCAACAATAAAGATAAATTAGGAAAAAAAAGTTATACTACCCAGCAAAGCTATTATTTAGAATCAAAAGGACAGATAAAGAGCTTTCTAGGTAAGAAAGAGCTAAAGGTAAAATCCCAGGAAAGAAACATTAGTTGGAGACAGAGAAATCCATATATTACTCATCATTAGCCTATGGGAGTGGATAAATGTAGAGGAGATAAAAAGGATTTTGTTGTTGCCCTAACTGGTTTGGCTCAGTGGATAGAGCGTCGGCCTGTGGACTGAAAGGTCCCAAGTTCGATTCCGGTCAAGGGCATGTACCTGGGTTGCGGGCACATCCCCAGTAGGAGGTAGGCATGAGGCAGCTGATAAATGTTTCTAACTCTCTATCCCTCTCCCTTCCTCTCTGTAAAAATCAATAAAATATATTTTTTTTAAAAAAAGGATTTTGTTTTCCAGTGTTGGGAAATATGCAAAGGAAGATGGCTTATAAAGAAGTTAGGGAATACACTGTTATTAAAGCATCCGCATTTCTTAGGCTGTTGTATGGTTTTGTCATCTAATCTAATAAAAGTGTAATATTGAAATTGACTGTTTCTTCAGGGTGCCTAAGCCACACCCACCAGTCAATCAGAGAGACTGTATGCAAAGTAACCCAGCCAAACTGGAGGCTGGCACTCATGGAGTAATATGGAAATTGACCTTCACTCCATTACACCCACAAGCCATGCCCACAAACCACACCCACCAACCAATCAGGAGCAAATATACAAATTAACCCAACAAAGATGGTGGAGGCCAGAGCCAGGATACTTGCATTGCAACCACAGCTACCATACAAGCATTCCGGCTCTGGCTGCTCCAGGCCTATTAGGGACTCAGAAGTCAAGGGAAACAGAGAAGACCAGCTCCAGTGCCTGAGGTGAGCTTCTGCCAGGAGTTGAAGAAGCTGCCTGTCCGTGATCGCAGGCATGGGGGAGAAGCTGCCTTTCCCTGATCGCAGGTGCAGGGGAGAAGCTGCCTGCATGTGGTCACAGGCGGAGGGGAGAAGCCGCCTGCCCGTGATCACAGGAGGCTTCTCCCCCTCGGCCTGTGATCACCGACAGGATCGGGCCTAAACCAGAAGGTGGACATCCCCCCAAGGGGTCCCCCTCGGCCTGTGATCACCGACAGGATCGGGCCTAAACCAGAAGGTGGACATCCCCCCAAGGGGGCCCTGAGAGGGCACAGGCCAGGCTGAGGGACTTCCCCACTCAGTGCACAAATTTTTGTGCACCGGACCCCTAGTACTTTAATAATTGGACAACCCATAACATAATTTTTAGACATGTTCTGCAAATGTTTTTGTGTTTTTTTGCTCAAGTTAGAAATTTAGACATCCCTCCTTTATAGGTCACTTTGTTTATATTGGGATATATAGGGCACTCTGTCTCCATGGGATATGAGACGTACCCAAATGAAAGGTGAAACCTGTAAGAAAAGGCTTCCTTTTCTTGGACAAATCGGTGATTTTAATGACTCATCCTCATTTCCTCCTCTTTATATGACTCTGCTGACCCAGTCTTTATCAGTACGGAAACTCTTTGAGTTCTGTACCCAGCACTATGTGCCAAGAGTGGAAACAGATGGTCATGATTCATACTGTTGCATCTCCTGGTGCCCCAGCTTGCTGGGTTATGATGGATGGTTCAAACTAGTGTCCATTTATATGGCATTTTTCCAACCCATACAGCTAGTTTTGTTAACTTTCTTTGTTTTATAAGAAATATAATAAGCCGTAGCCAGTTTGGCTCAGTGGAAATAGCATCGGCTAACCGACTGAAGATGCCCAAGTTCTATTTTGGTGAAGGGCATTTACCTCAGTTGCAAACTCGATTTCCTTGCCCTGATTGGGGCAAGTGCAGGAGGCAACCAATCCATGTGTCTCTCACTTTGATGTTTCTCTCTCTCTGTCTCTTCCCTTCCCGTCCACTCTCTCAAAAAAAAAAAAAAAAAATCAATGAAAAAATATCCTTGTGTGAGGACTAACAATAACAACAAAAAGGAAATCTAATAAGACCAAATGAATTAACATGGAAATGGAGATAGGATTGGTCATATCTCCTGCAACTATTCTAGGCCTGTTTTATGGTTACTCTCCAGAATTTATATCTAGTGGTGGTACATACAGGAACAAAGAAAAAGAACTTAACAAGGCAATTCAGATAGTGATAGGTCCACACATTGCAGTATTCTTAGGCTGAGGAGGAAACTTGCTGCAGATGGTGAGGTCAGGGGAAGGCCCTTTGAGGACAAGATCCTGAGTTTAGGTTTTAGTTGAGAAAGGCAGCCATGCAACTCTCTGGAGGATGAGGGTTTGAGATGGAGAGAAGCAGGGAGGAGGCCACAGAAAGGATGAGCCCATGTGGCTGGAGGAGGGGAAGTGAGGTGAATGAATAGGAAGAAGTGAAGTCAGAGATGAAGAGAGAGGCCAACATTTACAATGCCCTGTTGGTTATTTTCTTAAGCCATTTGATTGTTTTGAAATGGAGGGAGGGCTATGGGGATAATCTGAGAAATGTTTCTAAGGAGATCACTCTGCTGTGTAGAGAGCAAGGCTGGTGGCAGGGAGACCAGTCAAGGACCATTCAAGCCTAGAGACCGTGGATTAGGTTGGTGGTGGATGGACAAGCTCTCAGGGATCCTGATGCCGCTGGTCTGAGGACCACACTTTGAGGAATGCTGAGTTACAGCCGTGATTCTCAAACTTGGCTGCACATCAGAATCATGTAGGGGGTTTAAGAATCCCAATGCCCAACCTGCACCCTCTCCCAATTTCATCAGACTTTTAGGAGTGGGACCAAGACATCAGTGTTTTCTAAAACATCCCAAGTGATTCAAATGCATAGTCAAGCTTGAGAACCTGTGGCTAAAGGTGCTGACATGACGAGCCAATCAGGCGTTTAGCTGTGGAATGGGCAGGGAAGAGCACCTGTGGAATGCCAATGGGCGGTTGTTCTTAAATTACGGTAGAGGGAGGGGGAGAGGTACTGGTGGGTATTTTCTCGTTGTGTGTTTGTTTTTTAGGGGAGAAGGACTTCCTGGGTGAAGAAAATCACTCAAAATCCACTCTTGTTATAAGATGTCCAAACCTGTAGAGAATTTTTATGAGAGTTTTGTGTGTTTTTTTTTGTTTTATTTGAGCTAAACGGATGACATATGCCAAGGAGTAAAACCTCAAATGCTCTAGAGATGAGCACTTTTGCAGCTTCTTTGATGTATTTGAAATGAAGGAGAGAACTAAGAGAGATTCCATGGAGGTGGGAGAAGCAAGACAGACATTGGATCACCAGACAGGTAACGAGGCTCTGCTCTGTTGAGAGTTGTTAGGGCTAATTTCAAAGGTGTGTTAACCTGCATGCACAGAATAAGGGGCAGATCTGGCTTAAAACCTTTCACTAAAGGAGTTATATGTCTGGGACATGACTACCCACCATGACCTGCCCATTTAGGAATTTATGATCAGGTCACCCTGTGAGGTTACTTCTCATAAAAGTATCCCCCGCCCCCCCATCTACACTACAAATGGGAAGTTCAATAAGAAAGTCTGCTCCACCATGTTTTCTGTTTCCTATTGCAACCCAGAGAAAACCAGCAGTCTCTGCGAATCCCTTTTTTTTTTTTTTACTTACTCTCTCCAGCCTCTGCGAATCCCTTCTCTAATTCCTCTCCTGCTTTCAGGGCCAGAGCCTGTGATTTAGAAGAACCAGAGTACAATTCAAGCCTAACTACAGCTACAGCTCATAAACTAAAAGTAAGCAAACTTGATTACGCTAATGCCAGGCAGCGCAGCGTGACAACACCCTGATCTTGTGCTTTGTTTAAACTCATAAATGTATGTTATGCTTTCCCCCTACTCCCCCAATCCTTCATTGCTACACCACTTCCTCACTTTTCACTTGTATATTAGAAGCTTATGGGTTCTTAATTTTTAATAAATGAGATATTGATTTGTTTTGCACATGGTCCAGCAGGTAAACCTTAATTGACTGCTCCTAAAGACCTAGGTTATAAAAAAGCCATCAGACCCCACAATTACACTTTGAGGGTTTTCCCCCTCTTAACTTCAGGCGACACAAAAGAGCCCGCCCGCCTCTGTGGCACCTGCAGAAATGCTGAGCCCCCACTCCCACCCCACCCCCAAAGGACAGCAGCTTCTTTGCTCACTCCCAGAGGAGCTGCCCAGTGCAATTCTGACCTCTGGCATCTGTCTGGTCTCCAGAGTGAATTTTCACTGCAGACACTTCAGCTAGGCCTGTGGGTCTGCTCTGTTCTGGAGCAACATTGGTGAGGGGGGAAAGCAGCAAATTTCTAGGGAATCTAGGAGTCCCTAGTGCTGATGGGGGAAAAGGGCGGGGTTTCGGACTAAAGGGATTACTGGGCCTGGGACAGCCCACGTGAGCAGGCTTGGAGATAACTGAGAAATCCCTGCTCTGCAGCTTATCGATGCATCTTGCCCTGCTCGTCATCAGCACAGAGGAAGATGGAGGGGAGGTGGCTGGGATGAAGGGTCATCTGAGTGTTAAATTCCAGAGTATGCGCCTGTATCTTTCTGTCAGATAATTAAGCATTAACCTAGGACGCAACAATTTAAACACGTGGTAATTAAACTAATGCATGAGGCCATCAGGCTAAACAGAAAAGGCCATTTGTAGTTGCATTCTTGGTCCTTGGACTATACCTTTGCATTCTGAGGCCTGGAACAAAAATATTTATTTTTAAAAATATGGCAAAAGTCAGGATTTACCGCCACCAATAAGGCCTAAATGGCTTATGAATAAGAGCCTGCAGGAGGTCCCACATTCCCTCTGCAGTAATGTTCTAAGCGGCCCTCAAGCTCTTCCCAAGCAAATGCCTGATATCCTGAGCGATTAGTGCCAGCATTTGGTGGTGGGTTAACCTAATTGTGTACTTACGGCTTCCTTAATTTGATTACAGATTTCTCCCAGTTTGGCCTACCTGCTGCCATAGTGGTTATCCTGTCAAAAGGAATTACTTCATACCGCACAAAGATTCAGTCGGGGCAGCATATGGTGCTGTGCAAATCAGCAAGGAGGAGGCAAATCAGCTCATGTGGAATCTGAATGAGACGACTAGGCTGGTAGCCTCAAGCCAGGGAACCCCACTTCAACAAATCTCCAAACAATGACTGCTCCCTTGTAGGTGAAGCTAATAGGATTGTCTTTTTTTTCTCTAAGCACACATATATCATGCATTTTTATTTTTTGCAAAAACGATAACTGCTAGTAGGAAAAAAATCAAGCAATACAGAGTGCAAAGAGCAAAGGAAGAAAATCTTATAAAGGATTGCCAGTAGAAATCACCTCTAAGAGGGCCATCAGGGGAATTTAGGGAACATCATCCTAGCAATCTATGTCCAGATAGAATAAGTGAGGTTTGAAAGCATATTACACAGAAACGGAGTGACTATGCAAGCTCTTTTTACTAAAAGGTTTGAAGTTTACTTTTTATAAAGTTAACAGATAATAAACAAATAAAATCAAACATAGTGATCTTTAGATAAACATTTTTAAAGTTTCTAAAAGATGCCTAGTATTTAAAAGTGAAGGGTATGGATATCATTAAGAGATTGGTAATCATTTAAAAGGAAAAAAAAGAAAACCTCCTTATTTTGACTTTACATAGTATTTATTGATTTCTTATTGTAATTATAAGGAAATTAGCATCCAACTTTTTCTCTCCATCTCATGATTATTATTTATGCTATATAGTCTGGTCCTAACATTTGTGAGTTCGCTGGCAACAGTAAAAAGAAAACTCACTTACCTTGTGCCTAGATATTTAAGTGATATAAATGCAACCCATTAAATGCAACTAATATTCTTCTACCTTGAGAAATATACCATCATAATAACAAAATTAAAAAATGTGCTAAATTTTAATGGTTTTTTTTAATCTGGCTAAACATTGAGAAATATCATAGGCAAGAGGCTATTATTACTTTTGCTCCTACTCCTGTGCTTCAATGTTTAAGTAAGTAAGAAAATAAACACATACATAATTTATAAAATACTGGCACTATGTATTTATTTTTTTGTACTTTAACCAAATCACATATTATCTATCTATCTATCTATCTATCTATCTATCTATCTATCTATCTATCTAAAAAACCAGTGGCCGGAATGCCATAACGACTGAACCAACTGGTCACTATGATGCCCATTGTGGCCAGCGAATTGGCCGATTGGGGTGGGCAGTGGTAGGGCCCACTGGCCAACCTCATGCAGCCCCTCCCCCAAGCTGGCCCTGCCCCTGATTGTCCTCTCCCACCCCAATAGGGGATGAGGCCAGCTGACCAACCTACTGCAGCCCCTGCCCCTGCCCAGCCCCATTTCAGATCAGCCCTCCACCCTGATTAGGGGCAGCGCTGGCTACCAACCTGGCTACCAACTGCCCCCAGCCAGCTCCACCCCTGGTTGCCCCCCTACACACCAATTGGGGGTAGGGCTGACCAGCCAAATTCCCTACCCTGGCGGCTGACCCCCAATTGGCCTCCCCACCCCAATCAAAGGCAGGGCCCGCTGGCCAATTTCCCAAAGCTCCTTCCCCCAGATGGCCTGGCCCAGATCGGGCCTGATTGGGGTGGGCCGGCGGGGCCAACCTCCCACCGTCTCCTCCTCCTGACAGGTCTGGCCCCAATCCACCCTAATTGGGGCCAGGCTGGCTGGGCCACATCCCTGCCCAAATTTGTGCACTGGGCTTCTAGTATTTTTATAATTGAGATTTTTCACATCCCTGTATTAGTATTTCACTGTTAGTAGTGAACCTGTTGCAGAAAGACCAAAAAAACTAAGCAATGTTCTTTGAAGGAGTGGAAAAATCACAGCTTTAATAACTCACACGGTCTCTGGGAAAGTTCCAAATCAGAGCAAACCAACACGAGGGAACCTTGCCTCATATATGGTTCCAGTCATTATATTGCAAATGTGTTCCCTCCCTCCAGACCCTGGAGGAATTGCAACTCTCAACTTCCCCTTCCCCAGGTGTTCCAAGGTTACTGCGTCAGCTAACAATCCACCCTTCCCTCAGGGCAGCGCTTCTGGCTTGTTTTGCTAATCCAGTTTTGGTGAAGGAGGCAATGCCTCAGCTGAAGGTCATTGCCCCAGAACATCAGGGCTACCTTTGAATTAGCCCTTTTAGCCTTCTCAAACCAAAGGATTCAACATACAGTGTTATTTTCATATAACAGGAATATCTTGTATATCAAATACAGTAGGCCTTTGGGTTATGTTGGAGATCTGTTCCTATGGCGTGACATAATTGTATTTTCACCGTAAGTTGGAACCCACCTACGTAAGCACCTATGTTACTCACATGGGGCACATACACAACAGTAATGAAGTGAAACAGTAAAAAGTATTTAAAAGAAAGATAACAATTCCTGACCTTTACTTGTGGTAAATAAGTAATAAAAAACATAAATCACATATGTACATACATTGAAATGAGGGAACTTTTTTTTATATACAAATACTGTAAATGGGAGATGGCAATGTAACCATGAAATGACATACATCCAGTCTGGCATAACCCAAGGATTGCCTGTTTGTAAATTAAGGTAAAGAAAAATTTTTAAATCAAAATTATTTCTCATGGATTTTTAATGGGAATGATCAACTTTAGTTTATCATTACATGTTGTCATGAAGAAGTTTGAGGTCACAGATATTTTTTTCTTATACTTTTAATTTGCTTGGCTACCTCAAGGTTATTTTTTATCCTTTATTATGAGTTACTTTGCTGTAGATTGTTTTGTATTAATTTTTCTGCTGACACAGTGTGCTATTTTGTATAGCCTGATATACTGTAAATGCCATATTTTGCTATTACTACTAACATTACAATATAAAACGTTTTATTATATCTTTGAATATAAGAGGCTCTATAGAATATGAATACTTGTATGAGAGGTTCTATAGCACAGTGGTTTAGAACATGGGCCCTGGAGCTAGACTCTAGGTTTCAAATCTCAGCTCTGCCACTCATCCGAGGTCACTTGGGAATAACAGAGAACACTATGTCAGAAGAAAAATTGATAGAAAATAAAAAGAAAGCTCTCTGGTTCTCTTCCTATAATGACACTAATTCTACTGGATCAAGGTTCCACCCTCATGACCTTGTTTAACCTTAATTAGTCCCTTAGAGACACCATCTCCAGATATAGCCACACTAGGAGTTGATGCTTTAACCTATGAATTTGGGGAGAACACAAACATTAGTGCATAACATCCATAAAATGGAGACTGACTTTCATAAGGCTTTTATAAAGAATAAATGAGTTAATAGGGCCTTAGAAAATACCCAATGTATAATAAGCATTACATAAATATTAGCTATTATTATTAATGAATACTGCTATATATATGTGATATGCATATAACATATAAGATATCTACTTCCTGTATTTATCATCTTATTGCTATCACTTTGCTTACTCTTATCCCTCAGGATGTCTAGAGAGCTTGAGGGCCACTTAGAACACTATCCAGTGAGACCTCCTGCAGGCTCTTACTCATAAGCCGTTTAGGCCTTATTGGTGGCATTAAATCCTGATTTTTGCCATATTTTACAAAATAAAAATTTAGTTCAGGGGTTATTATAAAAATTATATTTGTGATTCTAAGATGATAATTCCTTTAAACTTGTTATCCATGTCTCTGACAATATTTGCATCCAATGTATTTCTCTTTTTTGTATTGTCATATGTGACTTTCTTCTTTGCAATAGTTTTATTTTTCTCTTCCACTTCATTTCTGTGCTCTTCCAGCTCACTGTTCAACTTTTCAGCTGTCTCATCGTCTTTTATTTTGATCTTCCTTATCTCTTTTTGAGGCTTCTTTTTCCCCCCAGAAAATCTATGCCATCTTTCATTTCTCTAAAACTCTAAGGAACTAATCTTGTGAACTTTCCTGTTTTCTGTGGTAAGTAATTCATTTGTACTTACTTGGCTGCAAGTGATAGGCACTCAATTCAAATTAGCTTAGTATAAAGATATATTTATTCATATCACTGAAACCTCCAACAACAATGTAATTTTTAGGAAAATCTAGGATCTCAGCTGATGTCTTCAAGTCTCCATCTACTTGTTAAGTTCTCTGTAACTGGTTGCCATGATGGCTGCTGCCAACTCAAGACTCCTATTCCTCTGCTTAACAACATAGTTAAGAAAAGAGCATCTTTCCTCAGAGTACAACAGAGAAGTTCCAGGGAAAACTCTGATTGGCCCTGACTCAGTCACATGCCCATCCTTGATGCTATCAGTCTGGCTTCATAAATGATTATTCTGATTGCCCAGATATGAATTACATTCTTCTGGCAAGAAAAGGGAGAGGATGACTATTAATCACACCAGGGCCACATAAAAAGAGAGTGAGTTAGTTTCCCAAAAGAAAAGTGAGTGCTATCAACATAGGAGAAGGAATGTTGACCAACTGCCTTTGCTTGCGTTTCTTCCTCCCATTCTTACCGTGAGAATTAAGGTATACCATCTAGACTGGTTCTCTTCTGTAATGTAGTCTTTTAATTGAGCTGCCTCTATTGAGACCAGTTGGAACATTACCTATAGGGGCAGGAGGAGTGAATTGGCCAAGTTCGTATTTTAGTTAGGGTGTGCTATCTTAATAATGCTCTCACTGAATCAGCTACATGTCCCCAGGGAAAGTCAACCGCACCCCACCGTTTTCATTTCATTTTCTATTTTTCTGGGAAAGCAAGAAATCAGTAATGCTATCTAAGCCTCTAGACTCTCCATGTGATTATTGCTTCACTTCCCCTTTTATCTGGGCTTACCTCTAATAGTCATTTCCACATATCAGGCCTACAGGGCATGTCTGTTTTCCTTTCTATCCATCTATCATTTTAAAGAGAAATAAATCTGTATAGACACATTCCCCTACTATGTTGGTGGTCCATCTGGGCCTCCAGATCATTGGAAAGCCTTCTTAGGATTGTGACATGATTAGAGAAATCCATATCCTTCCTATAGTCTAAAGTAATAAATATTGGTTCTCAGTGTTCTACATTTTATCCCAAATTTTATTGTATTAGTCAGTATACTAGATGTCTTCTGTGTAACAAATGTTCGCACAACATTTCCCCTCTAAACTCTTATTCTTAGAGACTTAAAACAATAAACATGTATTATCCATAAAATTTTGGAATTGGGAATTTGGATGTGACTAAAGGTCTCTCATGAGATTGTAGTCAAGATATCTGGCTGGGTGTGCAGTCATGTGAAGCTTCCATGGAGCCAGAGGATCCACTTCCAAGATGACTCATTCACGTGGCTTTTGGCAGTAAGTCTTAGGTCTTCACTACATCGGTCTATCTATAGACTGCTTCAGTCCTCATGACATGCCACCTCGCTTCTCACAATGCCCATGATGCAAGAACACAAGCTGGAAACCACACTGTCCTGTATGATCCAGCCTCAGAAATCGCACTCTGTCCTTTCTGCAAGACCCAGTTGGTTACACAAGTTAGCTCTATTCCTTAGGACAGTAACAAGGGCCTGAATACTGGGGCCACCTCAGGTTCTGGCAACTGTAGGCAGATATTACTCATCTACTCTAATAAAAGAATAATATGCAAATTAACCATCCCTCCAAGATGCCTAAGCCATGCTCACCAGACAAGCCACACCCACCAGCCAATCAGAGTGGCTGTATGCAAATTAACCCAGCCAAGATGGCGGCTGGCAGCCACAGAGCGAGCAGCAGCGGGTGCAGCTGGGCGGCGGTAGGGGCGGGGCAGCAGCAGGGGCGGGGTGGGCAGTGGAGCAGGCTTGGTCAGCCTGCAAACTGCCATCAGCCCTTCACCCAGGCTGGCCAGGCATGCCAGCAGGTGGACATCCCCTGAGGGTTTCCAGACTGTGAGAAGGCACAGGTCAGGCTGAGGGACCGCCCCACCAAGTGCACAAATTTTTGTGCACCGGGCCCCTAGTCCTATATAATAAAAGAGAAACATGCAAATTAGCCATCCCTCTGCTATGCTAAAGACACTCCCACCAGCCCATGAGGAGTGAGTATGCAAATTAAACTGACAAAGATGGTGGGTAATTTGCATACACACAGCAGAGTGGACATGCAAATTAGCCATCCCTCTGCTATGCTAAAGACACTCCCACCAGCCCATGAGAAGTGAGTATGCAAATTAAACTGACAAAGATGGTGGGTAATTTGCATACACACAGCAGAGTGGGAGAGCTGGTATCTTGGGGGGATGTGACTCACTGGGTTGCTCCCTTGGGGGGGACATGGCTCCCTCAGTTGGGGAAAGCCCAGAGCATGGGGAGCACCAGGAATTCTGGGAATAGTAGTTTTGGTGGCAGTCCCAGGACTGGAAGAGGAAGCCCAGGGTGCAGGGAGCACCAGGAATGCTGGGAATCATAGTTCTCCTAGATTCTAGACACTAGAGCAAAGTGAGCCTGGAGCTAGTTACTGTTGCAGTTGGGGATGGAGGGAAAGCAAAGGTGAGAGACATAAGTAAAATCAGAGGGTCTAGGAAAAATTAAAGGGAAGATATCCTAAAACTTCCAGGAAATCTCCACCAATGAAGCAAAGGGAAAAAAAATGCCTCTAATATTCTGTGAGCAACAAACCAAACTGGGTTGGGGGTCTCAGACAATTTGCTCATATGATTGCAAAGACAGACAGAAACTCCTGGATTGGAGAGGGCTCCCCTGAGGGGTCTCAGATTGGAAAGGGTGCAGGCCATGCTGAGGGACCCCTTCCTCTACCCGCCCCCCCCACTTCCCCAGTGCATGAATCTTCGTGCACCGGACCCTAGTGGTTTTTATAACAAAAATAGCTTCATTGCTTTGCCACTTAGTGGCATCGTGGCATTTTTGTTACAGATTAGTCAGGAAATATCATCCAAATTTGGAAATAAGTGCAATGTGTATCCTGGAGACGATTGAAGCAAGTTTAATGTAAAGCCTGTACCAGTTTACAGTTTCAAACAGTATAAAAACATCCAAATTCAGAGTCGCATTCATCATGTTTTCCCATAAGCAGAGAGAAATTAGAGTCTTCTGTGAGCCAGCACTCCTCCTCTTTCCTCTTCAAACCCAATAAAGTAAAAATATTCAGAAGCTACACTCACATTGCCTGAGGCCGTTGGTTGAAGGGCACTTGCCTGTCTACAGGTGTTGCATTCCCCTTCAGAACTGGGGAAGTGGGTACCACCCATCAGGCTCTAGGTTAGATAAAGTTCCCTTTGACCCCATATCTGGCCTGTGCATGCCGTTCTCAGGCAGGGACAGCCACAAACGTCCCCTTCTCAGCACCTTTCTTTTCTCTGGCATTCAGCTCCCTCCCTACAAGTGCCTCCTCTGTTTTCTTTCCTCCAGATCTTGTTTTCAGCGAGCTGTCATTTCATCAACAAATTTATGGAGGTGTTATCTGATGGATTGTGCTTATCTCACTCAGAGCCCTTGTGTTTTAATAGGGCTTACTTAAGAAAAAGATATCTTCAATACCCAAAGGAATAAATCCTTAGCAGTGAATTTTAAGCATCATGGTTGAAAAGGTACTAGATAGAGTTAGAGAGAGATGTTGTAGTTAAAAGGTCCCAATCTTTGCTCTTTCAATGATTGCTCACAGGTTCAATCGGCTTTGGGAGTTTAGTCTTCTACATTTCTGCCTCTCCGATTTTCCCTTCCAGATATAGTTCCCAAACCCATGGCTTATACACTATTTCCCCTCTCAAGTCCATTCCATCTTTCCTGAAGGCATTCAGTCCACGTGCCTTCCTCTGAAAAGTGCCACTCCTTCTCTCTGCCCTCATTCAGGCTGAGCATCTTGTGGCGGTGTCTTCTTTACCCTTCTCATCCCCCACTTTGCTGAATTTCAAAATCGGATTCATCCTCTAAGTGTCAACATAAAAATCCCACCTCTGCATAGATGTCCCCCTGATTTTCCCAGGCCCATCTCATTACCTCTACCTCTCAGTACCCCAGGACTCTCTGATGACTCCACATGGAGCACAGGTAAAGTGCTTAGTAAGCTATTCATAGTGTGCTGTGCCACCCAAGTAACAGCTACTGGGCCTAATCAACATACCATGTCTGGCTCACAGGATAAGATTTGGCACTTTGTCTTTTAACAGAAGCCTCAGAGGTTTTGTGTTTGTTTTTAAAGAAGGATATTATATGAAATAGCCCTGTGCTTTTGGCTGAATCATTTCTATTTCTCTGGGCCTCAGTTTCCTGGATTTTAAGGTGAGAAAAGAATTGTCCTAAAGCCTTTCCCAGCAATAAGTTACTATGTCACAGCATCATGGCCCAGTCTCTCCACAGTGCAGAATTAAAATTTTCCTCACAGTGTGATAAGAATGGTTTGTTTTTTTTAGAGAACTGTGGACACATGTTTATGCAAATAGAATAACACTGACGTCTCCATTGACTCATTCTGCCTGGAACTCCAAGTCCTACATACCCGAGAACTGAGAAGGAGCATGATGAGAATACTACCCAATTTATCAAAGCAGGGAGCATTGTGCCCTGTTCTTACTCCAAAGAACTAGCCAGTCACCCTCTTTCTCTGCAGAATGGGAAAATTCTGGATGGCTTATCTGGGCAGCATGAGGGCCAGGATGGCTGCCAAAGCACCAAGGGATGTCATCACACCTGTGCTTCTTTGTGTATTGCCATTGAAATGTAGAAGAAACCCTAGGAACTGTGAAGCTGAGCAGGACATACTTCTTTGACAATGACCACAGAAAGAAATAGACACGTTCTTCTGATGGATGGACATGGTTGCATGTTCTGTCCAGCTTTGATGGGTCTGAGCAGATGTCCATTTCTGAGAGAATGATAATAGGCCTGACTTTCTCTCTCTGCCCGCTAAACCTTTCCCTCTCCTGCACCCACACTCTTCTCCTGTGGTGGATGCTATGGCAGCTGGGCCCAGATCCTCTCTACCAGCTGGTGCCCCGACCCCTTCTACTGTGAGAGCTGGCTGCTAATGACGCACAGCTGCAACCTTCTCCAAGTACCACTCCTCAGAGAACAGGACGGCCTTGCCTGGGAAGATAAGCTCCCTCCCCAGAGGCCCACAGCCAGTGCCTGACATAGGTGGGCTTATAGAAAAACCGACCTTCTTGTCTAAAGAGGGAGAGCTGTTCTGTGTGGTACTTGCTCCAGAGTCTTTCATGCATGGATTGGACCATGGTCAGGCTTCTCCCCTACTCTACCCTACCCTACCCTGGGCTCTGCTTCTAAGGAAGTCAGCCTGATTGAGCTTGTCTCTTGTCTCTCATGTTACATGACCCCTACTAGAAAAGCCACTTTAACTGGTAAGCAGACTGCTTTGCATATGGCTGCCCTTCGGAGGTTTTAGGTAATCCCTAACACAATTCTGCTGTGGTTTATTTATATTTAAGGGGCTAGTGGGCCTCTAGTAGGGCTTGCAGATCCCTGGGGAGGAGGAAATGAGGCTTCATGGTGGTGGAGCAGTACTGACTTGGAATGAAGACTGAATGCCTCCAGCTCCCACCCAATAGTCATTTTGACCAGGGATACGTTGGTATAGCTTTTGGGTCTCAGTTTATTCCTTGTCAAGTGGAGAGAAGGAAAAGATGAGCCCAAAATTTCCTGCCTACTCTGCTATTCTAGTGGTTTATGATTCATACTCTTTTTTTTTTTTTTTTTTTTTTGGTCTTCGTATTTACCCAGAAGAAGCTTGCAGGAAGAGACACACATATGTAGGAAGAGCTATGTAGATGGGGTGGATCTTAAACTCAATTGTTCATTTCCTATCTCTGAAGCAGAGAAGCCACACACATATTTTAGTGATATTTATTCAGCACTTAATGCCTTCAAAGAACTTGAATAAAATGGTCTAAGGACCTACCTGTTTGGTGGGAAGCTGGAGGCAGGCTTCCTTGCATTCTGGCAACCACTCAACATCTGCTCTTTGTGGCTCTGCATTTACAGAACTCTCTGAGAGCCTGTTGGAAAAGGCAAAACCCCCTCAGATCAGCACAGGACTCATTTATAAAAAGGAGAGTGCTTATTGAACCAATCACAGACCGCAGCATTCATTTGAAGGGTAGAGTTCACTTGTTTTTCCTTCCCTTTTAATTTTCCAAAATGCCTTCATAGCCATTCCTTCACCTGGTCTTCCCGGTGACCTTGTAACACGCTGTCACCTCTATTTGGAAAACAAAGACACGGAGGCTGGATATGGTTGTGTGGCTTGATTTTAAACTCACAGGTTAATGTTGAAAGCAGAATTTCTACCAAATCACACTGCCTTTCTCAATAGTCTAGAGTTTGCCTAAATGTTTTCAAAGGGAAACACCCAGCCCATTTCTTGGAAAGTGGATAATAGTTATCAAAAAAAGGAGTGGTCTATGATGAAATAAGTATGGGGAAAGCTAGGTTACGCAGGCTTCTTAAGATATGCTGGGGTTTTCATGCTACTTAAGTGTTCTAAGACAAGGCAATGCAGAAGCAATTCCAAAGGAAGTGGACCACACAGATCTTTACTTCCAGATTTTCTTGCATCCTAGAAAATGCTCTCATAAGTCATACTCACTGGTGTATATGATACCCACAGTTTGGATATTTGGATGACTTCTGGTACCAAATAGGCGTAACCTACTCTTTGAACTATTTCAGTGACCAGTAATCTAAGGCTTTGGCTTTGCTTCTTCATTTGAGTGTGTGGTGCATGTTAGCTGCAACCTATTTGGTTGCAGTGAGTATCATTTCTAGGAGTTGTTTTTGAGAAGTTTCCTACAAAGGACTGACTGACCATTCTTGCAAAATTGATGCAGAGATCACCTTCTCAAATTTTCCAGTAGGCTCACTGGGCCTCGTGGTGTCCAATAATCTGGGCATTTGAGGTCTACAGTTCTGACACAGCTTAATAATATCTTCTTAATTATAAGCCTTACTCAAGCTGTTTTCCTCTGAGAAGCTTCACAGTTCTCCAAAGCAGGTTGGAAATCATCCCTAATTACAAGTACTTAATTGCCCATATATAACACAATTTCAAGGACTGTAATCCTTGTCTCCATATAGACATATCATACTTCCTACAATTAAATATCAAGCAGTGGTGCACTCAGCTTGTGCCCTTCTCCAGATTGCTCTGCCCCACATGTCCCTAGGTCTTGAATTTTGCTCAGTGGAGAGCCCTGGCTGCTCCCACCCAGTTTCCTATCATCACTGGCAGCAGCTCAGGTGCCCTATTCAGACCTTATTGGATCTGTAAAGGCTCAGATCCTCCTCATTTGGGGGCATAGATGAAACACCAGGACATAAGGCCAGGGATTGGCCCTTTTCCTGAGGGCTAAGAAACACAGCCTGGGGGAATTAGAGAATGGAGGAAGAATTAACACCCAATGAGATAATATCTGACCAATAAGAGGCAGGAGGCAGAAAGAAGCCAGACAGGAAAACACCGCTCCTGTCCTCCCCTCAACAGATTGTTCTGAGGTGCAGTGGTTCCTTCTGACACTTGCAGAGCCCTGGGAGAAGCTAGCTGTGTTTTCTTGGGAAGCTGTGGCCTGCTCTGGGGAACTACCCCCTTAGACTTGCTTGGCCTGTTTCCCAGCCTTACTCTCTATGCCCCAGAATTATCACTAGCATTTAAACTCCGCCTTAAGCTCTGTTCTGTGGAACCCAGGCTGACAACTCCATACATACACATGGTTTGTTCCTATTTTTATTTTTTAATATGTTTTTACTGATTTCAGAGAGAGAAGAGGGAGAGGAAAAGAGATATAGAAACATCAATGATAAGAGAGAATCATTGATCGGTTGCCCTACACTGGAATTGAGCCAAAGTTTGGGCATATGCCCCGACCAGGAATGGAACCATGACCTCCTGGTTCATAGGTCAATGTCCAACCACTGAGCAACATTGGCTGGGCTGTTCCTATTTTTCAAATAATCATAATCATAACCCTACTTCCTACTTCCCCTTGAGAATAAAATTGCAATGAGCCATTGTGTATAACCTTTTGTTTGCACTATAGGTTCTAACGTCAATCTTTTCCAAAGTCTCTACTGCAGAGAACAGATGTAAGTAAGAGTTCATTAAGAAAATAATTATCCTCTAGACAAGAATGCTGCCAGGTTTCATCACTGTTGAAACATGATTATTAACTCATAATCTTCCATCTTAATCCTGTCCAAGGAGTAAACTGCATGCAGATCGAGTGGGACTAGCTTATGTACATATGTTTTGGAGGCTGTGGGTTATGCACAGGCCCAGGAAGAAAGACAGATTATTTTAATCATAAACTTTAACGAAGCGATTACAAAATTGGTTAATTCTCTGTTCTTCCACAGCAAAATCAACAGCAAAAGCTTAGTTCTCGCTCTTCCTATAGGTCTATCCAGGGTTGGTGGGGGTGCAGCTCTGCTCCAAGCAAGCCTTACTTTGGAAGCAGTCATCACCGAACCATTGCCAACCAAGTTGGCAGGTAAAAAAAAGAGGTAGTGAATTATACTTAGCTCTTAAAGCTTCAACAGAAAGTGGCCAAGTTATTTCCACTCACATTTTAGGAAGCAAAGCAAGCTCATTTCAAAGGGGATGGGGAAAAATGGTTCTACCAAATGTCCTAAGGTAGAAGTATCAGAATAGTTGATTTTAGCCCTAATGACTATAGCTCTATATATCATCAACAAAGGAAGAAATTGCATCCTGGGGAAGGAAGGTCAGGGAGCATTTTGCTCCTAGTGCAGCTTGCCCTGGCTGAGGTCATAGCAGATATTCAGGTGTTCTCAGATAGCGGAAGGTGGTGCCCTCCCCACACCACCCCCCCAACATGAGCACAACCTACTACCACACACACACACACACACACACACACACACACACACTTCTTAGTAATATTTACCTACCTCCACCCCTAATAGAAGGGAAATTGGCCTCCTCCTCTCTGTATTGAACAGCTTGGGAGAGGGTGAAGCAGAAGCTTGCCACCCTCATTCTGGGGAAAATGGCATTGCCCCATCACACCTTAATTGTCCTCCTTTGCCAAGGGCCTCCTCCACTGTCTGCAGACTTAGCCTGGAGTACAGTCAAGTGACACATGAAATTCATTGCATCCAGATGCATCAGTCTGCTCTGGAAACCTTTGCAAATGCTATTCCCAAGTTCTCTGCAAATAGTAGACGTTCAGCCTAGAGGTTGGCTTGTTTTCAGTGGTGCTTTCTCAGCAAGAAAATGCTTTCCAGAGGGTTCCTGTGAATGGTTCCTATAAACCTACACTGAAGTTGAAAGACATCATGGCCAGAGGCATTTTAAAGCAATGTCTGTTGTTTCTTCTCTGGCTTTTGAAAAATAACGTTGTCAGAAGCCATTTTCTTTAACTATCGAGGGCTAAGTGGAGAATCCTATAGGATAAAGATAGAGAGAGGACTTTCTTTATTAAAAAAAAAAAAAACAAAAGAAAGAAAGAAATACATAAAAATCATAAGGAGTTTTTAGGTACAGGAGCCTAGATGCTTTGATACTGGGCATCCTTTTATCACTCCATAAAAATGTCTGTTTCTACTTCAAGCCCATTAAATGAGACAAAGGAGAAGAGCACATTTCTCCCTTTCCCTCCGAGGTTATTCCCCCTTTATGCTGCTCATGTGCCCAGAGGTTAGTGCATTAGCATCACCGCGGTTCCCAAAGGTCTTGCCTGTCTGCTCACCACCTCTCAGATCCTCACTGGCTGCTTGTGGAGCAGGCCACAGTTTAATGAGACAAGTCCCCCTGGAGACTCCTCTTCCCTCTAGGAATTCAGTAAGTGCTTTATATAAAACAGTAATAGGATGGTTCAGCCAGACTCTCTGGCTCACATACACTAACTGGTGTTCCGTTTGGGAAGGAAGAGCAGGTAGCCGAGTGATAAGGCCATTAGGACTGACTGCACCGGGCAAACCAGTAGTCCCTGAAGCCACTTTTCTTGCCTGTTGTAAGCATGAAAGAAAGTCGGTGAATGGCTGATCCAAACAGACTTCCTGGTGTCGTATAAAGATGTCCATGCACAGACTCTCGGTAATAATGCGCAGAGAGTGATTTAGCACGGTGATTATTGCTCAACAGAGGCTGGAAGCATTGGGCCTGAGAAGCTCAGAGGAGCTTCAGAGGAGTGATAGATGAGAAATCAGATATGCTGGCCTCATGTAAGTGAGATTGCCTACTGCTGTCCTTAGAAGGAACTGAGGGTATCCTCTGGGAGCCTTAGCAACGCTTCCCAGAACTCTAGGAGACATCAGGTAAAAGAGGGCCACATATGTAAAAAAAAATGTTCTCTTTACATGTATCTTCACTTTCATCCTCTAATTCATAGATTTTTGCTTTCTTATTATTCTAGGCTTCAGGAGTACCTGGACATCTCCCTGTGTTAGGTTATTTTCCCACAAAGTTGAGGGTATTGTAAGATTGCAACAATTGTAAGATCAACAATTGGAGTTAGGGAGAAATTAGTTAAAGCCATGAGCAGTGTCAGGATAAGGGATAAGAATGGGACTTGGGATGTAAGTGAGCAGAATGGTATATTTATAGAGCAACATGAATAACTTTTGCCTTTCTTCTCCTCCTCCTCCTTCTCTTCCTCCTCCTCCTCCTCCTCCTCCTCCTCCTCCTCCTTCTTTTCTTCCTTCTCCTCCTCTTCATTATGTATGGTGTTTACTGATATCTCCCTATCAACTGCACAAATTAGAAAATCTACTTAACCTTTTATTTTATTTATTTTTAAATCTTTATCATTGAAAGTATTACATATGCCCCCCTTTTCCTCTCATTGTACCCTTTATAGCCTGCCCCCCTCCCGCCCAGGCTTCCAGCACTCTATCGTCTGTGACCATGGGTTATGCATATACGCATACAAGTTCTTTGGTTAATCTCTTTCCACTCACCCACCCACTCTCACCTTCCCTCTGAGATTTGACAGTCTGTTCCATGTTTCTATGTCTCTGGGTCTATTTTATTCATCAGTTTATTTTGTTCCACGTATTATTTATTAGATTCCACATATTAGATTCCACATATGATTGAGATCATGTGATACTTGTCTTTCTCTGACTGGCTTATTTCACTTAGCATAATATTCTCCAGTTCCCTCCATGTTGTTTCAAAAGGGTAAGAGATCCTTCTTTTTTATTGCCCTTTAATTAGTGAGATGATTTTAAGATAAATCTAAAAGTTTGTGATACCCCTTTCTTTCAGACATGGAGACTAATTCCTTTCCCTTTGATTGTGGGCTGGACTTAGTGACTTGTTGTAACAACTAGAGAAAAGCACATAGTGTGTGACTTTGGAGACTAGATCATAGGAAGCCCTGTGGCTTAATGCTTATTTCTTTTGCTCTCTCACATGGAGCATTCATTCCGGGGGAAGTCAGCTGCCATGTCATGAGGACTGTCGGGCAGCCTATGGAGAGGTCCACACAGTAAGGAATGGAGGTTCCTGCCAATAGTCACATAAGTGCACCATCTAGAAAGTAGATCTTCCAGCCCCGCTCAAGCATTCACTGCCTGCAGCCCCAGCCAACATGCTGACTACAGCCTCATGAGAGCTCCTGAGCCAAACCACTTAACTGAGCCACTCCCAAATTTCTGACAAGCAGAAAAGGTGTGAGATATGTTTGTTGTTTTAAACCACTAAGATTCGGGATAGCTGTTTTTGCAGTAACTGACAACTGTGATTATAGTCACTATGATACAGTGACCCAAAGTAACAGATAAAGTCTAAACCAATGTTCAAAGCTATGGTTACGTATTAAGTGATCATCCTTGTTAAGTAATTTAAAAGATACATTTTCCTATTCTGGGATTAGAGATTCTTCTGTTGGGAAATTGGAGCAGGAGGAAGGGGAGAAGGAAAAGAGGAGGTGAGAGTGAGAACTGAGTATAAGTAAGATCTGTGGTTCCTATCAGCTTACCTCCAAAGCCCAAAAACATAAGAAAATTTCACATTCTAGCAGCCACAGAAAAGGTGTCCTCCACAGCTCAAGCCTTTATGAATTTAGTCCCTGAGCTTTTCATACTGACCTTGATCGATGAGCCTTTCTCAGCATTATATCTTGAAGACTGCCAGAAGAACACAGTGAAATGAAACATCTGGCAAATTTTTCCAGATCCTATTATGAAATATCTTCAATTTTTAATTCAGTGAAAAGTAAACAAGTCATTGTCTTCATGGGAAGTGATTCATTTTGCTGTCAGAACCATGGCCTGTGGGAGATGGAGGCTTCTGAGTCCCTCCTCGGGCTGATGAGCACATGGGATCTTGTCTTTTGCTGTCCGGGTTAGCTGGATGGTCAGGGAGCTCCTGGATGCTTCACCTAAACCAACAAATCTGCTCATCCGTGAGGTGGTTATTGTTTTAATGTCCAAATGATGTGCTTTGATGCTGTGAAGGAGATACATGAATTGACATTATATACAGCAAATAATAATTGCTTAATTTCTGAAAAAAACTGTCTAACTTTATTTTGATGCCCATTTTCCAAACACACACACACACACACCACTAGACTTTAAAAAGGCAATCGAGACAACACAGCCACCTACAGCTGCTTGTAGTATCACATAGCCAGATTCTTTTTCAAAGGGAAGAATTCCAGCAGATCTTTCCGACGTCAGTCTGTCCTGACCTTAAATTAAAATGCACAATATTTCTGAAATCTCTCTATTCCTTAAAGAGAACACAATGCCAAGTAACTGGAAAAGGGACTCTTATGCTGGTATTTCCAGGGACTTCTTTTTTTTTTAATTTTGTTTTATTGCTTATAGTAGGGACTTCTTTCTTCAAAAAGGCATCTCTATAGAGATAACATATAAAAGTACTAAGCAGATACACTTGACTGACAGACAGAGAGGACTGGACCACAAGGACTTGAAGAAAGCGCGCACTAGCTTGTAAACGCACTGAACTTCTTCTGCCAGGAGGCTGTGAGTGCCTCAGAGCCAGATGATGCCATAACAACACTTACGGAGAAACTGAGGTCGAATGTGGAAAAGAAACTTGGTTAGTGTTTCGCATAAATGATGCCAGTGTGGTGCAAACAAGTCAGAAGTAGGATGTTGGGACAAAGGCAAAGAGAAACAACTCCAAAATTACAGTGGGCAAGCTTGACCCTAAAATCACTGCAGCAAGCCCACTCAACAGGACATCACCATCCACCACTGCCAGCACCCGATCCGGGGGAATCATCCAAGGCTGTCTCAGCATCCACACGATGGAAGGCCTTCTTCCTCAGCGATGAGCTCAGGGTCACCTTTGGAGACATTAAATTATAAAGATGTTAAGAGAGGACTCTATGATTAAGCCTTTTAAAAATTGCCCATCTCAGGCACGGTGCTGGCCACATAACCATCCAATATTCGTTGGGGTGAAAAGATGGATTGTTTCCATCATTATGGATCACAGCATCGACATTATCTGTGTAAGTCTTGTCTTCCTTTTGAAGCTGAACTGAGGCAGAAAGGGGCTCCGACACTCCCTAAATCTCCTTCCCTGAAACAAATGAGCCAGCCAGAAACCCTCAAGCTCGAGGCCTCTAGTAGTATCGTTCATACAATTTCTCTATCTTTCATTTTGATTTCACCTTAATAAGTACTAAGCCTATTAACGCTTCTACCCAGGGAAGCAGGCAAGGAAGAGAAGAAGGAACACAACCTGCATTTTGCCTTTCCTTTTCTCAGGGAGCCAAATTATGTGATCTGTGTAAAAGCAGCTCTGCTCTCCTCTCCTCCTGCGGCCAGCCCGTCATCTCCTGTATCTGACAGCACAATGCCTCCACGTGGGGGCTGCTTATCTTGGTGGGGATCTGGTAGTGGACTTTTAAAGTTGCCCCAAGCTGAGCTGTATATCTGAAATTCTCAGGTGCAACCTATGTTAAAGAAGAAGGAGGAGGAGGAGGAGGAGGAGGAGGAAGGGGCTTCACTGCTCTTCCGGTGCACTGTTGTAGAAGATGCTAGTGAACATTTTCATTTTCAGCCTCAGTTTCTTAATTCCTTGCCGTGCAAGAGGGACAGCTGGCTAGTAAACTCAGAGCATCAGAGGCCCCAGGCCCACGTTCGGCTTCTTTGGTAAATACTGTAACCTGGTACCAGGAACGGAGAGCAAAGGCCTGGGAAATGGGTCAAGGCAGTCTGAGGGTGCTCTCATCTGTAGTATGTTTCCTGTCATAGGTAGTTATCCTTTCTGTTAAGCCAGCTTGGAAATGTTAACCCAGGTTTGTGTACAGTTGGCCTCAGTCTGCAAGCTTGCAGGCCGGTCAGGCCAGGCAGCTGTAAGTGACCTGCTCCCAGTTCCAGCCTCATCGGTGGGTCACAAGTCTGCGGAGGAAGAGTGCCACAACGTAAAAAGCCAAGGGCAGTTGACCCAGGGAGCTACGAGCAAATGGCCTTGGTGTTTTTTTATTTGACACCAAAACAAACAAACAAACAAACAAACAAACAACACACACACACACACCCACACACACAAAATGGCAAAGCTTATTCTAAAATGGCTTTGCGCGACCAGGGTTGAGAACGCAGTGGTCAGGAATCTTCAGAGGGGCCAACTTTAGAGAAAGGAGGACCTTGATTCCTCTGCCAGGCCCCGCACATAAGATCAGAGAGGAGAGCTGGTGTGAAATCAACTGACCAACTGCAAAGTGTGGAATACCAAAGTGTGGGCTCTCCATTCTTCTAATTTATTATCACTAAGCTGCTGAGTGTGACAACAGTTCCCCTCCATGGGTCCCTATCCATGGGCCTCCCTGGCCTGGAGGAAGGGCCCTGGGAGACAGAGGTGGATGCTAGCTCATCTAATCCGAGTGCCTGTAAAATAGAGAAAATTAAAGTAAGACCTGAAAAACAAGAAGCGAAAATTGGCTTTATAGCCAGGCAAGAGGACAGGTAGGCCGCACTCAGATTGGCTGTGTCTTTTCCTCCCTGCCTACCTGACCCGGTCCACCTAACTGTGATCCACAGAACGCTGAGCTCCTGCAAACATCTAGCCTAAATGGCACCGACATTAAGAAAACAAATGCAAAGTTTATAATAAATGAATGAACGGGAAGAAAAACTCAAACTTTATGAAACTGAAGCTTTTCAGCCTGACGGGTAGGATGTCTCTGAGTGCAGCAATCGTGAGGAACGGCAGGCAGATACCACTCTTTCACTTAAAGGGGTTTTGGTTAGGAAGGCAAGGGCGCGACCCAGAATGGGGCTGTCACAGACAAAAGAAGCTGACTGTGCATAATGAGGCAATCATGAGCTGAGAGCTTGCTCTCGTGAGAAATGAGGTTTCCGTGTCCTCCGTGCCAGCCTCAATAAGAGCGTGAGGAGAGGAGTGGAAGAAAGGGATTCGATAAGATCAGCATGGGTCCCAGTGAGGAGATGGGGGAGGCTGGCCTGAGGAGAGGACTCCTGATGGGAGGCCAACGCTGCGAGCTCAGCAGCTCTGATGTTCTACAGCCAGTGTCACTCTGTTTGCAGTGGGTGCTACAGTCCCTCTCAATGCTCCCCCAGGCCTTCAAGTTGAAACACTAAGGTCAGGGCCTACCTGGTGACAGTGCCGCATTGGGTGGGATGTGCTCACGTTGGAGGTACAAGCACCCCAAGGCCAAAGGAGACTAAGAAAGTGAGCCTGGTTAGGAGAGAGCGCTCACAGGAGACCATAGGACCCATGAGGACCATTCAGGAATCCTCAGAAATGTCCAGGAAAGCACTAAATGAGGGATGGGATGGAGCTGTCTTACTTTAATAATAAAACCAAAGCTAACCCAAAAGTCGAGGACTGGAGGACATCGTGTCCCATGACCAGGAAGTGCCACTCCTAGTGATGGGAGACACAGAAACCATTTTGATGTGTGAGCACAATGGTACCCATCATGCAAGGCAGGGCAGACCAACTACATCTGTTTCATAAATGCTGATTTGGTTGCCTATACTGTCGCCCCCAAATCCCAGGTAGACATCCACAACTCCTCTCCCCTAACCTTTTCCCCAAATCTCTGCGGCTGCACAGCGATTAGCAGTCTGCGTCAGTCAGCAGCTTCTCGCCAGCCAAGGTGCGTGGGAGGCTGCAATGATTTATTGGATTTATTACTCTACCAATATGAGTAAACAGGCCAATCTGCTTTTTTTTAAAAAAAGGTCAGAAATGAAACTATGACTCCTGAGATACCATTATGAAACTGAAATAAAATAATTGGTGGAGAGCTTTTGTGTAATATCATGCTAAATGTATGATGGTATAAAATGAAATTGCTTTCTGCTCTTTGCTCCTTTTGTCTTACGGTCTGATTCTCTGCATGATATCATCTGACGACATATATTTTCCATCATTAAACCAGTTCAAATGTTACTTCTTCATAGTCCTGAGGCTCGATGAAATGACTTCATTTTGGCTGTGTTCTTTAAGTTGCTATTTTGAGAGCAGATATTTTCTCTTCTAATTTATTATTATTAAGCTGAATTTACATTCAGATCATGAGTTTTGATAAATGTATACACCCATGTAACCGCTTCCCTAATCAAGACATGGGATATTTCCATCACCCCAGAAAGTTGCCCTGTGTCCTTTTCCAACCCCCCCCCCCCACACACACACACCAGGTAACACTATTCTGATTTCAAAGTTTAGTTGTGCCTGTACTTGAACTTTATGTACATAAAAGCATACCGCGTGCAGTCTTTGGTGTCTGATTTTTTGCTCAACAAGTTTTTAATATCTACCCATGACGTTACGTGTCCATGATTTGTTTATTTTCATTGTCAAGTCATATTCCATTGTATAAATGTACCAGGATTTGTATATTCCTTCGCCTGTTGATGGACATTTGGGTGGTTTCCAGTTTGGGGCCATTATGAGTAAAGCTACTATAAAGATTCTTGTGCAAGCCTTTGCATGGGTATGTTTTCTTTCCTCTTGGGTTGGAGTAGCATGGCGAGATCAAAGAGTAGATGTATGTTTAACATTAGAAGAAATTGCCAAACACTATCCAAAGTAGTTACAACATTTTCCTTTTCACTGACAGAATAGGAGCACTCTGGTGGTTCCACTTCCTAGACACAGTCTTTGATTGCAGCCATTCTACTAGATGTGAAATGACATTTCCTTGTGGTTTTCATGTTCGTTTCCCTGATGATAGTGATGTTGAGCCCTTTTATCATGTAATTATTGTCCATTTGCATGTCTTTGTTTGAGAAGTGTCTATTCAAATATTTTTCTCATTTCATTGAGTCATCTTTTTATCGTTTACTTGTAGAAGTTTTTATATATTCTAGCTACAAGCTGTCTGCCATATCATAAATATGTTCTCTAGTCTATGGCTTTCCTTTTTTATTTTCTTACCAGTATTTTTTAATAAGAAATTTTAAATTTGACAAAGTCCAGTTTATCAATTTATTTCTTTTATGTTTAGCATTTTTTTGTTTCCTCTGGAAAAATCTTCGTTTACCTGTTTGGGTGACCGTTTTGACAAAAACTTTTTAAAGAATATTTTCTAAGTGTTCTCAATAAAAATTTCCTGATTCTTCATCTTCACCAACATAGGTTTCTTTAAAAAATCATTTACATTTTAATTACCCAAATGCAGTCCGGTGCTGGAAAACTGGCTTTTGGGGGGCAAGGAAAGCCCCGAATTATACTATTTGCTAATTTCCATAGTAGGAATACTCCCATCATGACTAATATCAAGCGATCAGTGTCTTAGCAACTGGCTTACAAAATTCCTGAATAGTTAACAATCAGCTCTTCAGAGTCCCTCCAGCATACCACTGCAAATGCCGCATGAAAACAAGTGGCAAGAGTAAACCCTTGAGGTTTACTGATCCCGGGGAAATTGGAAAGATGCCATGTTTTGAGGGACACTTGGTCACCCAAATTGGAGAGTCAGTGACCATGACTGACAACAAAGCCTGAGCTGACTTTCAAGTGTGGTTAATGTAAACAGAAATGCAGCTATGAGTAATGCAAGAGCTGAAAAATTAAAAAAAGAGAGAGAGGTTAAGAACTTAAAATGAGGAACGTATTCTCCTGGCAAATTAGTGCAAAAGCAGAGGCTCTGCTAATATTGCAATTATTGGGGAAATCAAGAGGCAGCTTCCTTCTTAATGGAAAGCTGGAGGACTTCATAGGACTGGAGGACAGACATTTAGACTATAGACAAAGGGAGCAGAACAGAAACCAACCGGGAGTGGTGACTCAAGGAAAGACCTAGGACCTGTGGACATAGCTTCCTCAGTGAGTTCACTTGGAGTAGGAATGACTCATGAAAGCCCAGTGAGATGGGAAATGAACATTTTCATCCACAGCTGCGGCGGCCAGGTGCTTTCCTTGATGTGGTGACACAGGAAATGACCGTGGAATCCAGACCTTTACATGCTAAAAAAGAGTCTCTCAGATCACTTTCTGTTCATCAAAAAGGTAGGAAAAACTTTAGTAACTCCCATCGCAGTAGTAAGCAGAAGGAGGTATTTCATAGTGATCATTCTATAAAGGATGTTCTTATTAGAGTAGGAACAGCATGGAGATTTGCAGCTGCCAATGATTTTCTGTAGCAGCAAAAATAGAGCAAGGGAAACACATTTTAAAATCTTTATTTTTTCAAAATTAAGCTTTGGCCAATTATGGACTGAGATTTAGAAGTTTTTCCAGGTTATATATGTTAAGTTAATGTTACTTCACTGAGTACATCACATATGGAAGCATACATACTTAACTCAGTCTTAACAGTAACAAAACGCACTTAGGCTCACCACCAAGCTTATATGATAAAGCATCACCGACGCCAATACTTGTTATCCATCCCTTGATTGATTTCTCTCACTCCTCCCGTTCCTAAGGGAAACTTTCCTTCATTCCAGGCCTCAGTGGCTTTCCCAACTTCACTATCTGCTCCGCCATGAACTTTAAGGATGTTGTTGTTATTCTTCTTTTATAATTCATCCTGCAGCTTTTTGCGTTCTGTTTTAGGAGTGTTCTGTAGCTGTGAAATGCCGTATTTCCAGAAACAGAAAGTCCACATAGCTGCAAGTGTCACATGACCATGTTCACACCCCACTCCTGTGAACAGCCGATTGCTTGAGTTTTAGACCAGAGACAAATGTGGCTTGATAAGAAATGGAGAGACAGACATCTCCGTCGTTCATTTTGACCACTGGGCTTGAACAGGGATGTAGAAATGGGACCGTGAGTGCATACAACTTTCTTTCATGTTCATTCTGCTCCGCAGAGAAAAAGGGGGAAGGGGAGCAGTTTCACATTTCTCTCCCTGGTGATTCCCAGCTGTACTTCCTGCCTGTGGGTAATGTGCGCTGCTTGTCTATCCTTCCCAAGGCTGCCTCCTTTTTTTGTCTGTTTGAACCGGTAGTTTTCATGGGTTTCTGTTTCTTAGACTAAGTATCCCTGATAAAAACAAGCCAGAGTTGGGGAGAAGGGAAATAGAAAGTATAGTAGCTCAATGTGTGAATAAATGGGAGTCTAGCCAGGGAAACGTAAACCTTTGCAAAACCTCCATATTCCCGTGACCCAGAACCCCATTTGAGTTTTGCTAAATGTCTCAGCAACATCCCTTATACCAGAAGGTCTACACTAGGATCACCCATTAGGCCTAATGTCAGTCTCTCCAGTCTTTCAATCACGAATGGTCTTTAGTCTTCCCTGACCTCCACGACCTTACATAAGGTAAGAAAAAAAGTAGGTGAGAAAAAAAGTAGATGAGGACAAAAAACACAGTTTATTCTTATATTATTATTTATTCGTTATTGTATTATTTTCCATGCAAACAACTGTAAATCTACTTTTGCCCACCTTGTATTTCCGAGAGAGAGAATTTAATGCAGGGAAATGGTAGAGCAAGTGACGGGACAGCTGAGCACCAGGAGATAATGAGGTAAAGTAGAGATCAGCAACAGCAGGAAGTCACTCTCCTAACCTAGGAGAGAGAGACAGAGGAGGGAGTGTTACTTGAGACAAGAAGCTGGGTCATGTGGGGGATCCTCTGGTGAGACCTGGAGTGAAGGAGGGGGCATGGCTGCTGCCAGAGAAGCCATCCAGCATGGGTGGAAGGGAGAAGAGCTGAGCATCTTCCTTGCCCCATCCTGTAATTCTTCGGGTAGTGCCTTGCATTTGGTGAATTCAGCCAGCAGCCAAAGGATGCTGGGACCTGCAGCAGGAAGCAGAGCAGAGAAGGATAAGGAATGAGCCTGAGGCCCAGGACTGATATAGTGTGGAAGCTGGGAATTGTCTCATCTTCAGCAGAATGACCATGACTGCCGTGTGTGTGAAAACAACCTAAATGCCCAACAATGGATACATGTTGAATTATGAAATACAATGTGGCTTTGAAAAGCAATATTTAAAAACTTGTAATTATATGAGAAAATGAAGTTTAAGATAGGAAAATATTGTAAATATGTGCAACACACACACATATGTGTGTGTGTGTGTTGCATATATATGACTGATCCCACAGGGCTAGGTCAAGCAAAGAATAAGGTGAATCTGGAACATTGTTTTTGTGACAGAAAGTTAGAAAATGATCACAAAATGATGGAGACATGTAAAAGTTTCACCGACAAAACATGAAAATTTGAGCACTAAAATAAATGAGAATGTATTACATGCTGAATGGAATAAGAAGCCATGAGTCTACACTGACATAAATAAATGAATAAATAAATTAATAATTAATTAATTAATTAGGTTCAGAACTCTTAGGTTCAGAAATCAACTAATATATATAAAGAAATGGTGGTATTACTACACAATGGAATACTATGCTGCTGTAAAAAAGAAGGAATTCTTACCATTTGCAACAGCATGGATGGAACTGGAGAGCATTATGCTAAGTGAAATAAGCCAGTCAATGAAAGAAAGAAAAAGCACATGACATTACTCATTTATGGATAATAAAGACCATTATAAACTGGTAAACAAAAATAGATATAGAAGCAGAGGAGCGTCAAACAGACTGTCAAACTACAGCAGGAATGCAGGGGAGGGTTGGGGAGGGGGTAAGAGATCAACCAAAGGACTTTTATGCAGGCATATAAGCATAACCAATGGGGGG
>PVJC01001834.1:6823-87228 GCA_004026665.1 Murina feae
AAAAAAAAAAAAAAAAAAAAAAAAAAAAAAAAAAAAAAAAAAAACTCCAGTAAGATAACACAGTGCCCAGAGCTAACTTTTTATTCCTGAGAGTTGACCTAAAGCTGCCTTTTCCTTATGACTTTGATCCGTTGCCTCCTCCAAATAGTGCTGGTCATTATTATCATAGTCATTATCAACCTGTATTCCTTTCTCCGTCGCTCATCTCCAAATCCTTAGCAGATGACCCACCCCCCTGACGGCCCCTTCAGCTTTAAGGAACTCACAAGCCCAGGTGCTTCCTGAACATCTCCAGTGTTTGTTATTCTGAACTAAAACACGGGGCTGGACCTCACACATCCCCTGTGAGCTCTACTGAGCTAGTCTACACTCTTTTGAAATGACAGCCTTTAAAATACAAGAGAATGTCTTCCCTGGCCGGTGGCTCAGTTGGTTGGAGCGTTGTCCTGTACACCAAAAGGTTGTGGGTTCAATTCCTGGTTAGGGCACATTGCTAGGTTGGGATATGTACTGGAGAGAACCCATTGGATTTTCTCTCTCACATTGATGTTTCTCTCTCTCTCTCCCTTTCTGTCTCTCTGAAATTAATAAACATATCCTCAGGTGAGGGTTAAAAAAATAATGTGAAACCTGATTTATTACTCCTCTCAAAAAATATTTGTTTTTTTTAAATAGATTTTTTCATAGAGTTCCAGCCTTGCTATACATTCTATATTCCTTTCTAGTTATTTCAAACATGTTAATTTATGAACTGCAATATATATTTATTTATATTTTGTGTGTGATTTCAAATCCTCAAGTGCTAATTCTCTATTTTGTTGAATTTCTGCCTCGTTAGCATCTTGGAGACTTTGTGTCTGAGAATTGCTTGCAGTTATAATTGGACCCTGGCTTTCAGCAGTGTGATTGCATCTGTCAGGGTCCCTTGGGCCCTGCCTGGCTTTGTCCAGACTCCTCGGGCTTGCGAAGGTGCTAGATGAGTCCTCACCTCCAGAGGTGGGAGGATCACACTTGCTTAGAGGCATCCAGTGTATTGTTTGTGGTTCAGGACTGATGCTGTGACTGCGTCTTTAGTGGCTCCATTTCGTCTGAAAGCCTGGGACCCTCCCCTCCTGCAGGTGTTAGACCCGGAGCCCAGGCCCCAGAGGTCTTCACTTCAGACCTCTCTGGGCCGCTGTGACACTGTTACTGGTTCATTATCGTTCAGTTAATCCCTGGCACCAAGGACTTACTTCTTTCGAATTCAGCCAAGTGTTTGTGTATGTGTTTTGTTTTGTTTTGTTTTTTGCTTTGCCGACTAGTGTTTGTAGCCACTTTATTTTTAGCATTTATATTTGTTCATAGTCATTCTCATGCCATATTGCATGTTCCTGACGACATGCTGAGATTCCTCAAGTTCCACGGGAGCTTCTGTGCCCCTTTAAAATTCTCACCAGGAAGTCTCTGAAATGCCCACATATCCACCTGCCCCATGCACCCAACATCCGATCACATACTGTTCCCAAGTGATTGCATATAAGCTTTTTTCCCCTACAATAATGTAAACTGCTTAAAACACACACCTATGCTCTAATCCTATGTCCAATGTGGCAGTGGGCCAGTCTCCTAACAGGAGACTTCATTTCTTAAAGAAGTCTGAAAACACTGTAATGTTCTAAGTTCGCATAAAGGTTTACATCACACAGTGCATTTTAGTACATAAAGGACATTGGTCTTCACAGGGAGGTTGGAGCCAGGCTTTGCCTTCAAGTTCAGGAAGGGATAGTCCAAGGTCGTCCTGTTAAGACCCCGCAGAGACGGGGATCGAGTTTTTGTCCTGCTCAGTGCCCACGCCTCCGCCGCGCATCTCCTTGCTGTGTCCCGGCCGAGTCTTCGGATCTCAGTTAATCATTGTTGTGGCTGCTTCCACCAGGCTGTCCGCGTGGGGTGCACGTGGGTGAGCAAAAGGCCCTCAAAAGAGCTGGATTGGGTCTAAGGGAACCTCGCTCAGTCGCTCTGGTTTGTTAGAAAGGATCCCCAGATGACATTGCCTCTTGGGTCCTGAGCTCTCGCCCTGCCCCTGATCCTAGTAGTCTTGAACCCCATGTGATTTTATAGCTCGCCCTCCCTCCCTCTCCCTCCCTCCCTCCCTCTCTCCCTCCTTTTCTCCCTCCCTCTCCCTTCTTCTCCCTGCCTCCCTCCCTTCTTCCCTTTCTCCCTTCCTCTCCCTTCTTCCCTCCCTCCCTCCCTCTCCCTCTCCTTGGCTCGGTGCTGCCTATGTTGTGATATTTTGCCAGCTAGGCCTGTGTGACAGTGAATGGGTGAATTGAGGTCATTAGCCAGCTCATTCCGGGTGGCGATGTCTCCACCACATTTGTCTGGGAGACTGTATAAGCCCTTCCCTTGTCGGTAGAACAGCAGAACCATGTCCAAGGGAGGTGCCATTGGAGGCAGTACACTCCAAGCCAGGGTACTTACATGTTGGTTGATTGAAGGACTCTTTAAAGAATTCACCATTACAGATGGTGCACTGAAGGAAACTGTATATTTGGGTGTCTCTCTCTCTCTTTGTCTTGATGCAAAATTGTGCAATAAACATATCTTCATTTATAGAACTGCCTCAAGTTGTCATGGCAACTGGACTTTGGGGTCAGGCAGAGAATGGATTGTTACTATTGTTCCCTGAGCCTAGAGAAACAGTTCTCACATAGGAGAAGAGCTTTGAGCATCACTGAAAAGAGGGGGGTGTTTACCTTTTGTGCTGAGAACTCCACAGCTAAATGCTCTCTTTGTGACAAACGTTACGGCGCCTAAACGCCAGCCCCTTCCGAGTCATGCTTGCTTTACAGGAAGGCCTGGTGTTAAGTGTGTGGTGTGACTTGGAGTCCTGCCTGCTATTTCCAGGGAACATTCTTAGGGACGGCTTCCTCAGGGAATCTCAGAGGCACTGGTTCCAAGCTTGTGATGATCTTGGCCATATTTCAGAGAGTTTTTAACCTATAACATGGATCTGATAAAACATGACCCTTAGGCCCTGGCTGGTTGGCTCAGTGGTAAGAGCGTTGGCCCGCAGACTGAAAGGTCTCAGGTTCAATTCCCATCACGGGCACCTACCTCGGTTGCAGGCTCGATCTCAGGCTCCAGGTCGGGGCCCTTGCAGAAGGCAACCCATCAATGTGTTGCTCTCACATGGATATTTCTCTCTGTCTTTCCCTCTCTTCCATTTTTTCTAAACATCGATGGGAAAATATTGTTGAATGAGGATTTAAAAACAAATTAAGAAAAAAGATGAAGGTCTGCACTTCTTAAGATCAAAGCATTGGCCCTTGAAAGGGCAAATGATGAACTTTATATTTGGATCAGGAAAAGCACTTTTGAAACTTTCACTCAGGGCCGGAAGAACGTTTTTTGTCAGTAGGGTAGAAATTCTGATGTGGGTTGAAGAACTCTACCAGGCGATGATTCTGATAATTTTGAGAGTCCTTTTTCAATTGCAACACATGAAAAATATTTGTATTGGTCTAGGAATTTTTTAACTCCCCAAACTTCTTTGTGAGATGTGTTTTTCTTGGTTCAGTAGCTTCCGACATGAGGTAATTCAGATTTAGCTTTCCAAAGAGACACACGGAAGCCTCTGTTTTCCGTATTTTTTCTTTGGAAATGTAGGTCCACATTACTGAATTCTTAACATAAGATGTTACGTTCGTCTAGTCCAGGCCTTCATACTCCTCATCTGACCAATGCACGCAGGGCATGCGTTTTAGGGGATCTTCCCTTTTTATTAATGATGCGTCCCTTTATGCCACTTCCATCTTTTCCTTCCTTTTTATCTTAATTAAAATTTCCTTAATTATAATTTCCTTGGGGGGGGGGGTTACGCCTTTTGTGTATGCAGAGCCCAGATGTCTCTTTTCCCCTCTTATGTTTATTCCATTTCTGAAACAAAACAATATGCCTTATTTCCGTGTTTTCCTATGCTATTTACAGAATGGAAACATGTTCAATTTTTCTCAGTCTTAGAGGTAATTTGAGACTAACCCTAAACCAAATAAGAATCTTTTATCAATTTCTGTTTATTTACTGACACTCCCAAGTTAACAAGATATTTTTTCCCCCATGAGATCCAGATTTCTAGATGAATACAAGGATTTTTACTAATTTAGTTTCAACATGGAGAGTTTTGTGTAGAAGCAGTAACACATTTTTCTTCCTTCTTGGCTGTTGTTTTCCATTGCAAATAGATTATTTCCAACACACAAAGGGTCTATTCCAGTCATTTTGAAATTGTTAATTAAAATCAGATCACATTTTAGCTGTAAGTGCTGAGGGAAATAAGATCCTAGGTTAAAAAAAAAAAAAAGAAAGAATAGCTGATAAACTAGTTGAATATTTATATTCATGTGAAGCAGGCATCTCTCTCTCTCTCTCTCTCTCTCTCTCTCTCTCTCTCTCTCTCTCTTTCAGGCCCTGTGATGATTTCATTCATTCTTGGACTCAGTATTCTTTTGGCAAACACTTACTGACTATGTGCAGAAGGCGAACACTCCGATAGACATTATGGGAGCCAAGGGTGTGCGGTGTGGAGGTTGCAATGCTGAATATCTCCATCTCCACGCATGCTCTGTGTGATGGTTCACAGAGCAATCGGTGCCTAAATGTGAATTCAACTCAATAAAACCTAGACAAGTAGCTGAGATAGGTAGAAACATAGATATAATTATGTATACGTAATTCATGTTGTTATGATGTAAACATAGATCATGCATATGTAATTTTAGTGTTCATCAAATCTCATGAAGACCTTTGCATTTAAGAACTAGAAACGTAGCCCCAGCCGGTGTGGTTCAGTGGATAGAGCGTTGGCCTGTGGACCGAAGGGTCCCAGGTTCAATTCCAGTCAAGGGCACGTACCTCAGTTGCAGGTTCCTCTCTGGGTCCTGGTCAGGGCTTGTGGGGGAGGCAACCAATGGATGTATTTCTCTCACATGGATATTTCTGTCTTTCCCTCCCTCTTCCACTCTCTCTAAAAGTCAATGGAAAAATATCCTCAAGTGAAGATTTACAAAAACAAAACAAAACTAGAAATACTAGAAATATGTAGTTTAAAATTTATATTTAAAAAAATTAGAACAGACATTATCTCATTTAATTCCTTTAGTGGCCAGAGGAGTGACGCATTCCTCTCTCCTGTGAAACTCGGGGCAATGGCCATTCAAAGGATTTAAGGGAATTATTGCAGGTCACACAATGTGCCATCTGTGCTGGGCTTTGCCCAGTGCCAGCTCCTCTGGGGCTGCAGGGGTTAGCAAGTTTGGGGGTGCGGGGGGTGGAGGGACGCTCACAGGGAAATGCAGACCAACACGCGCAGCCGGCGTGCCTGGCTGTGCAGCGGACACTGCTCCCAGGCACAAGAACCCGGGAAGGAAGGAATGAGGAAGCGCTGAGCTGAGCAGGAAGCGGAGGGAGAGCTCCCCGAGGCGTTCATTTCTTGTGAGTTCCTGCTTTGTTGTCCTTCCCTCCTGACATGTAATTCCTGTTCTCTCTTTAGGATGGACTTCCCATATGGCCAAATCTAGTTCATTGTTTCCTCTGTCATAACCCCAATTTCCTGCTCTTTGTGATCCTCCTTTATTCCCTCCTTTCGCTAACAACCGGATGCATTTGCATCAGCCTGAAACACCAGACAGAAAAAAGTAAAGTGTGATTATCAAGTGGGAGAGGAACAGACCACCACCAAGGGCCGCAGCTCCTGCTTTGGAGACGCTGCAAACAGCCAGGGCACTGCCCTGCAGTTAGGTGATGCATTGAGTACTTGTTTCGGGCAGGATGCTGCACACATACGTGAACTGAAAGCCTCAATACAGCTGCCTCATCCCTCATGGAAATCGCAGATTTTCTTTGTTGTGAGGGATGGTGGTACCGTGTAGTTACACGGGCACCATGACCCTTGGGCACCTCTGAGAGTTTGCGACTCAGATGTAATTAGCAGAAGATCCATGACTAATGAAGTGGCTGTTTAACGCCAGGATGCGCCCAGGGCCTTGTCCTCTACGAGGGAAGGGACGTGACTGCCACAGCCCTGTCGGGGAGTCAGTGCCTCTGCATGAGGAGCCACTTGAGGAGAGGAAGGGCCTCGCCCTAAGACAGGAGGGACCTGGCCCCTGAGACTAACCAAGTCTGAGCGCCAGCACGGGCCCACGGCAGGTGCTCAGGGGAAGTGCTGTTCTCCCCACCCTGCTTTTCTGAAGTAAACGTGTTGATTTTATTCTCAGTCAGCGATCTGAAAAGTTGAATGAGAAACTGAATAGTCCAGTGAGCCGCATGATAGAAATGCTGCGAGTTGGGGGTCTGCGTGGCCCTGCCTCTTTTGGGGTGTCTCCCTGGATCAGATTTGAAAGGAGAGAATGCAGACAGCTGTGGCCTCCCCAGGACTGCGCAGGCCTGCTCCGGGGCGAAGTGTCAGTGTGTGGACCGATCAGCGCATATCCGTCCATGCTGCTGTGGAGGGCACATGCTCTCTCCCTCCGCTTGTTAGCAACAAAGCTGCTGTGGGCACTCCTGGCTGCGCCTTCGGTGCACACAGACGTTTGTCGCTCTTGCGTGTATAAACAGGAGCATGATTGCTGAGCCCGAGGGTGTGTGTGCTCAGATTCAGTCATTCCTGCCAACTTCCCAGAGTGAGTGTAACAAATCCACAAATCCACCCTCCAGCCACATCTGAGAGTCCCAGGGTTCCGAGCGTGTGAAGGCAGGGGACCTGCACGTGTGTCTCCGTGTACCCTCCACGCACCCACGTGCTGTTGGCAGGCGCTCGCTAAATACTCCTTAAAGCATTCACTTGACTCCTCTCCCATCGTGAGCCAACTATCTGACCAAATGGTGAGGCAGCTACGGCCCTCCAGATGGCAGCTGTGGGCACTGCGGCCCCTGCGGCCCCTGCGGCCTGGCCTCTTGTCTCGCTGCCATCCATGCCCTGGCCGGTTTGCTCAGGGCGCCATTGCTCCCCATATCCCCATGACAGCCCCTGCCGTCCTCCTGCCTTTGAGCCTGGATTTAGAATCTCAGTGGCTCTGGATAAAACTGACCATGGCACAGAATAGCACAGGAGAAAAGTGACACCACGGAACACACCTTGTGGGGTGAGTCATGTCAGTCCCAGGCAGTGTTTCCTTGGAGACGGGTTATTGACAGCCCGCTGCGTGCTGGCTGTGGTGGCACTGATTGTTGCCCTGTAGGCAGATCTGGGCTTGGATCTGGGAGACTTGCCCAGATGGAGCTGTCCTGAGGCTGCACATTTAGCAACCATCCCCCGAGGGTGTACCGGGCCCGTACTGCATGGAAGTGGGGGGGGGGGGCAGATCCAAACATAAATGCATAAATCAGATGGTTTTTTCTCCCGCCTCCCGCTGTGCGCACAGAATGCTGGCTGGGCCCTCCTGGTGGCAGCAGTCATCATAATAAAAACAGACGATGATAGTTACTACCCACTGAGCGCTCACCACATCCTGGGCACTGCGTGAAGAGTTCCCATACCATAGTCACACCAGCCTAGTCTGCGCGATCGTAATAGATCCCACGGCCCTCCAGGAACCCAGAGACTTAATTTTTGGAAGGAGACCCAGACAAGCCTCACATCTCCTTGCTTAAGGTGGTCAGTGGCCCAGTTATGGGAGAGGACACTTACAGAAGAAGCTGGGGGGCCGGCAGGAACTGGAAGGATAAGAAAAGAGGAGGCTTTGTCCACAGGAAAATACATAACATTGCAGAGACGTGAAAATCAATCAACTGTGAGTTTACGGAGCCCACTAGGGGGGGCAACAAGAATACTCCACGGTTGCCTATGGAGGGTCTGCTCGAGGAGGGCAGATGGCAGAGCGGTGTAAAGAAGGGTGATGTTGCCGGGCTGGCATGGCTCAGTGGTTGAGCATTGCCTTATGAACCAGGAGGTCACAGTTCGATTCCCGGTCAGGGCACATGCCTGGGTTGTGGGCTCGATCCCCAGGATGGGGCATGCAGGAGGCAGCCGATCCATGATTCTCTCTCATCATTGATGTTTCTCTCTCGCGCTCCCTCAATCCTTTTTCAAAAATCTACCATAATTACAGTCTCCTTGTCTCATTTTTCCCGATCTAACCATCCCAGGCCCTGTCTTCCGCGTCCACACTGTGTCTCCCCATCTCTCCCCCACAGCCTCCTGCCCATCTCCGCGTAGCTCAAGCCCCTTCCTCTGTTCTCTGTGTCAGCTGGATCCATTCCAAACCTCTCCCTTCAGCATCTGAGATGCTGCTCACACTGGCCTTTCTCACAGTCAGCTGTAGACTTGGCCACTTTTCTGAAGTATTGGAGCAGGCATGCCCGAGGAGGGAGGCAGGGTGCAGCATTGCAGCTGGGGTAAGTAGGGACCCAGGAAGCATCGCTATCCCCGTCCTCGGGTTCCCGGGGACGATCCCCAGTCCCAGGTGCCTGCCGAGCCCCCGAGCTGAGTCGGCCATAACGATGTGGGTGGAGGCGCCTGGCAGTCTGTTTGCTCCTCTGTTAGTTCCCCTTTCCAACCTGAACGCTTGGAATGCCCTAAGTCAGTTCACGCCAACATGTGTTTCAGTCACATCAGTCAGGTGACTCCCATGGAATCTGCAGTTAGTTTAAGCCCCTAATTCCTTTTTATTTTGTTAAAATGTGAGATAAAGTCACATCCTCTCTGATCTGTGCTGCTTTGTGTTGATGGTTCTCCTTTTAGCTGCAGCTCAGCTTCATTTTGGGAGCCTTAAAAGCCACTCACACCAATGTGGGCACGTCCTCCAGGCATGGGGGCTGGCCAGTCTGCCCCGGTGTTTTTTAGATTTGCAGTCCTGGTGACAATCACTCGTCGGCTACTCTTGGTGCCTGTCTCCTGTGGGAAACGGCAGCACGCACACCTGGGCCGGGGACGCATCCAGCGTCGCACCTGCTCTGTCTTCCTGCGTACTTGTTCCGAAGCTCCCCGGCTGACGGTCTAAGGAGCATTAACAACCCCACGAGAACCAGGAGGAACGTCCTGTATCAGACTGTCCTCGCTCCCCTCCTTTCCCGTGAGCCCCCTCAATACAAGTCCAACAGCATGTTCTCTGCAGGAGAACACAAGCTGGTTTGGTTGGTAGACATGAACGTGACCTATTCCTTCAGCCTGATTCTTAGTTGCCAGGTGCCGCCAGTGACGCCTTGCCTGCGTGGGGCTGCAGTGGCGGCCCCCCGTGAGACCCACTGCTCTGGAGTTAGGCCAGCAGTCAGAGGAGTGAGGGCCTGCTGTTGTGTAATCTAACGGCTAAGGAAGCCTTTGATAAAAATCCATGTTCTACTCCAACAGCGGCTGAGATAAAATGCTGGGCTGAGCCCTCTGCTCCTCAGGCCCTGGTCTGGTTCCTCCTGCTCCATGGGTTTCCCTTCCCAACCCCCCTCCCTCCCTGTGAACTTTCAGCCTGACCGCTGAGCCACCTCCATCCCGTCACCCACCCGGTGCTCCCAGCAATAACCATCCCTCACAGACCCTCCAGCGCACCCCCACAGAGAACACCCATCTCTCATCCATAGATTAAGCACAGTTGCTAAATAATGATGATGGTAATAACTATATAAAGGGTCTAAATACATAGTAAATTTTGAGTCGGGTTAGAATGCAGAGGAAAATTCAATTTTCCAATTTGTGCTGCCAAGAAGAGAAACTGCCGCCTGGCGGGACTCAATACAGGTCTGCATGTGTAAGGGAGGCAGGACCTGACCGGCTGTAACTAAAAAATAATATGAAGGCGAGGCCTATGCCTGCCTCAGGGCACTTCACCCACCATCCTTGTCTCTGTGCATTTGAGCTTTGTAGGCTACAGGAATCATTGCACCACAACGATTAAATAGAAATATTAAATACGGTTTTGCTTAATTTCGAATGATCCTAAACTTATAATCCTACACTCCCTTACTTTAAAAGTCCCTTTATTAACTCCCCCCTTGACATGGAAAAGGGCATACTCTCCCTCCCATGTATGACATGGCACACCCTTCCTCGTATGACATAGTAGGGCCCGTCTTTCTTCTACTAAACCTCTTCCACAGTCTGTGTTCCATCACACAAATGCTTCCCAAACACAACAGGCTTTTCTGTGGGAGTGGCTGAGAGGCACAAAGAAAAGGAAATAACATCCACCTTTTATCCCATGTATCACATGGCACACCCTTCCTCGTATGACATAGTAGGGCCCGTCTTTCTTCTACTAAACCTCTTCCACAGTCTGTGTTCCATCACACAAATGCTTCCCGAACACAACAGGCTTTTCCGTGGGAGTGGCTGAGAGGCACAAAGAAAAGGAAATAACATCCATCTTTTATCATTCCCAGACTAGCGCTGGTTGATGGCAACGGTGCATGGACAGCACTTAGAAACATACTAACTCAAAGGGTAAAATATAAATGTCTCGCATCCCTCCTATCGCTTCCCTCCTTCTTAATGCTCCAACCTTTAGTTCTTACTCTAAACAGAGAGACAACCAGAGGCAGACATTCGATGAGAATCTGTGAGGATCCCACCCACATAGAGTTGGGTCCATCAGGTGCCGTCTCTGTGTCGCTGATTAACCGTGTCATTACTTTTGACCCTCGTGTTCCCCCTGGGAGGTAAGCAACCTTGCAGCCATCCCGCAGATGCGAGAACTGAGCCTCAGAGAGATTAAGTGTATGGTCCCAAGTTATGCACGGAAGACGCAGCGTCCTCGGAGTTCACACCCCAGGCATCTGATGCCAGGCCTTACTCAGTAGTTTTCTTTACGACTGCACTGCAAATGGGAGAATTTCTACCACTACGACGGCTTATGCTGCTTCATGAACTATGAGAATAAAGTGTTATATTTTATTTATTGAAGAGAAAGTGAAACCCTTTGGAGTCAAGGTTTTATGTCGCAAATAACATACATATTTTTTTTAAATCATACAAAAGCTACAAAAAGATAAAGTATGAGTCAGTTGTTATAACTTCTTTTTCTAAATCTTATACCAAATAGTCTTGACCTTAATCGATGAGGTCACTAAAATCCCCGATCTTGGTTTCCGTGTCAAGAACAGTGCTGATATATATGAGGAAGACTTTGTTTCTGAGACATTGATTGCACTAGACCCCATTTATATCACTTCCATGCCCAGCCTAGATTTTTCTGTTGATATCTATACTAATAAAAGGATAATATGCTAATTAGACTGGATATCTTCTGGACATCCTTCCAGACAAAGCCATGGTGGCGGGGCCAAGGCAGAGGCAGTTAGAGGCAATCAGGCCAGCAGGGGAGAGCAGTCAGGGGGGTCAGGCCAGCAGGATTGGGCCTAAACCGGCAGTCAGACATCCCCCAAGGGGTCCCAGATTGGAGAGGATGCAGGCTGGGCTGAGAGACGCTCCTCGCCCCTGTGCACAAATTTTGTGCACCGGGCCTCTAGTTGGAGAATAAAAATTAATCTATTTACCTTTAAATTAGAGAAATCATTTGAGAAATATACATTGGAGACTAATAGGAGTTCAAAACTCATATCTGATTTCGGACAATCAGGTCCGGATCAGAGAATAAGGTTTAAACCTGGGACCCAAATCAGCTTCCTGTGTCACTCCCCAGCTCTGCATCCTCAGTCCCCTACCTGGAGTATGTTGTCTGTGGTGGAGTCACCATTGGATCATTCTCCAAAAGGTATTTCTTGGGTGTCTACTCTGTGCCTGCAGCTGTTTAGATGCTTTTCACAGCAAAGGACAAAAGAGACAAAACCCCATGCTCTTTCATTCTTGAGGCCATTGACCTGGCCATCCGACGAGTCTGCAGTGTGATTTCATAGAAGGTAGATGCGAGCTCTGAGCCTGCCATGCTTACAGTATACAGAAGGTTCAGAGACAACAAAGAGTGAGCATCAGCATGGCCTACATGAAGGCCTGCTGCTTCGTTGCCCGAGGCTGGACCACTTATCCTCATGCAGGAAAGAAACAGGACTCAGTGAGCATCTGTCCTCAACTCACGCCACGAAGAAAATTTCAGGAGTGACTTACATAGTTCCTCAAAGTGGGGAAGTCTTAGGAGAAAATGTTACAGCTGCCTTTGAAATAAGTTTTAAAGGAATAGGTTGATTCATGCATTACAATTGCCCAACTATTTGTTCTTTAAACCCACTGAAATGATCAAGTAAACTCCAGGCCAACCAGAAAGTGCCTCTGAAGGAGGAGACCTGTAGGCCATTAGGAAACTTCAGCTTTTGTTCCCCCCAAAAGGTTCTGAAATGTCAGAACAAAACACTGACAATAAGACATTGGAATAAGACTGAAATCCTATATCAGTAAATTAGAAAACTTACATGAAGGGGAAAGTTTTTGAAACCATATTGTAAAAGTAGAACACTGTGACTCAAGAATGAATATAACATCTCTGTAGCATAGCAGCCAGTGAGGTAATTTAAGGGCAGTGTTCTCCTCCATCTAGATGGGGTTATATAAGCGTTCCCTTTACAGTTACTCATTTAATTATGCAATTTTCGGTTTTGTCTTTTCCATGCATGTGTTCTATTTTGATTGGAAAAATCAGAAAAACGAAAATATGTTTACATTTCCTACTTAGTCAAGGGAATGAAATCTTACATCACAGTGAAATACATCCATAATATGACATTGATCAAGCGTATTTTCTTAAACTCACACAAACTCTTTACAGTGGACACTCTCAGCGATTCATTACACAGACACTGGATTTGCCTTTTGTGGAGCCTCTTCTGGGGGAATGGTATGGGGGGAAACCTATGAAGTGGAGAGTCTAGGATGTTTGCCTCTCATTGCTTCTTCGTGTTCAAACTTACCATCTTCGTACCTTGCTTTCCCAAGACATATTGCTATTCCCCTCATTGTTAAGGTTTATTAATAAATGTTGAGGTTTGACCAGAAATAAAGTCAGATGCATGTATAGTATTATCTGTAGAGAGGGATATAAGTGTGAAGTTGACTATCTACTCTCATTCATTCATCCAATAGTAACCAGACTGTGCTTTTGGTCCATCAGTCTAATGAGTGCCTGGGGTATGGACCAAACTAGGTACTATTCCTCACTTAGAAGAGCTTAGAGTCTGGCAAAAAGAAAAAGAAAAAACATCAAAGATAGACTGAATTTTTAAACCATGCGTGCAGGTGGCCAGAATCTGAATGTGGGCGCATGCCCAGCAAAGTGATCTGTATTCGTGGTGGGTTGGACATCGATACCTAGTTGACCGCATAGAGGCATAAAGCACAGGTCTCCCCCGGTAGTGTGAGTCCTTCATAATGCTGGAGTGTCGGATAAGTAGGGGGTAATTGCAGAATATTACAAGTTTAGATTAGATTTTGTCAATAATTTGAACTTATTTTTCTTATGTAAAAGTGGACTATCGAAAACTTACGACTGGTCTCCCATCACCATTGAGCTGTCCGTTCATTGTGTGTACTTACATATTTACACACACACTGGGCAGTGGGCCAGGCTGAATTCCCCCTGAGCTACTGTCCCTCGTTCTCACAGCCCCAGAGGAGCACAGGTTCACGCTTGCCGCAGATGATCAATACATGTCTGCTAAACTGTTGGCTTACATTATTTTAAAAAGCAGGTGAGTAGCAGGTTCTGTAGTTCTCTTTACAAACTATAACAAGTTCCTCTGTCATTTCATCCTTCAGTGGACTTTTTCCCAGTGAATTAGTGACCCACACAAATAAATCTCCCTGGCCTGTTTTATAGCATATTAATTTAAGGAGGGATCTATATATGGTGCCCATAGGAGTTTGTATTGATTGCAACTCCATCCGTCAAATATTATGATAACAAATAGAGTTATGATGGAGCAGCACCCACCACAGTCATTCATTCATCACTGTTCATTCACCCAGTAGTCACAGGGCGTCTGTCTTGAGCTGCCAACCTAAATGACCAAAGCATTGACCGGAAGGAGGTGGCAGATGTCCAGACCACTGTACTGTGGCCACACTTCAAGGGACGTCTTTTATTAGACCCAAAGCTTAAAGAACAGGAAATCCATAAATTCAACAAAATATTTGTACTTCCTGTTTCCCGGGCCTACTGGTGCTGAGGCAGAGGAAAGATGCAAATGACCACATAGCCGCAGCTCGTGGGTCATTCCCCGAGGCCAGTCATGCTTGCGCCCTCTCCCTGAATGGCTCAGAAGCAGAGGGCACGCACAACTTCCCCAGCATCCACAAGCCCTCTGCCCCATGGTCTTTTTTCTTCCTTGTAATTGAAGTGCTGAGCGGTTATGCCAAAGAATCTAGGAGGTACATGGCATGAAACTCCCAGAAATATTTGGAATGCCCTTTCCCTCCAGGCTGCACAGGCATCTCAGAGCGTCTCCATGCTTTCCGCACGAGCCCTGGTGCCCCACCTGGGTCAAGGAGTCTCCTGACCTTTCCTGCTCCATTTCTCACTTCCATTTCTTCACACTGTTTTACATTTTTGAGAGAGAGAGAGAGAGAGTGAGAGAGAGAGAGAAGGGGGGGAGAGCAAGTGAAAGATTGGGAAGAGAGAGAAATATCAAGTTGTTCCACCTATTTATGCAGCCATTGGTTAGCTGATGTGTGTGCCCTGACAAGAGATCACACCTGAAACCTGAAACCCTCTAACCATCTGAGCTACTAGGCCAGGCCTCACTGTCTTCGTATCTTACCGAAGGAATAACCCCCCTGGGAATTTGAAGTGCAAATGTGGACGCAGGGCATCCCAGCAGACTCCCTAAGAGCAGACAGAGTCTTATGCCCAGAAAGGAAACCCCATTCCTGCTCCTGAGGAGGAGAGTGGAGAGGGTGTCTGTGGCAAGATGACAGAGGAGCTGAGAGAGGCCACGCTGAGATCTCTTCCTAAAAGGTGCTTGTCTGCTGGGCTCAGAGGTGTGCGTGGGTTTTTGATGCAGTTCAGCTTTGCAGTTTGGTAAACAGACACAGCCTGCAGGAAAGAGACCAAATATGGATGTTTGAGACTAAAGATTCAGGAGAAATTGTGGAGGAACTTCCATCTTTCACAAGCCACCGAAGCTCTCGTATTTAAGCAAATTACACTGTAATTATCGGGTTGAGCAAGAGAATTACCTAAAGCTGTTCATTGATTTTAGTTTAACAAGTATTTACTAAGAAAATGGTAACGAATAAAATAGGCTCCATTCCTTTGAGAAAGCTAAAGGCTAATTCTTTCTACAATATCTGGTTCACTCTAAGGCAGTGGTTCTCAACCTTCCTAATGCCGTGACCCTTTAATACAGTTCCTTATGTTGTGGTGACCCCCAACCACAAAATTATTTTCATTGCTACTTCATAACTATAATTTTGCTACTGTTATGAATCATAATGTAAATATCTGATATATCAACCTGTCGTGACTCACAGGTTGAGAACCACTGTCTAAGGGAACTTTCCTCAAGCAGAACAGTATAACCCAGATGGGAAAGTATAACCTATTGCCCCTTTTCCTGCAGTCTGGACTAGCAAGATTTGTTGCCTGTTTGCTCACATGGTTACAGAGGCCATAAATTGTAATATAATACACAACCCCCAGAGAGGGCTGTCGGTGCTGGTGCCAGGCCAGGCCCTTAGGTATGGTCTCATGACCCCCACCCCACACAAGGGGCTTTTTGTAAAGCCCCTGAAAGGTCCAGAAGTCCCATCCGTATTTGGGAGACAAAGAAGCCAAAAAGATATAAAGGAAAAACTTCCACCAGATTGCTTTGCTCAGAATTTGAGAGGCAACTCCTCTGAGTCTGCCAGCATAATAATGCTGTGTAACTTCATTTCTCTAAGCATTGCTTGGTTTTTCTCTGGTCTTCTGAAACACCTTCCCTAATGGGATTTAATGAATGGTCAAGGAGACAAAAAGAAGCAGCAAATACATAGATTATTACAAATTGATAGGAGGCATGGAAAACAGTCTTAGATGTGGAAAATAAGTAACATTATAGCTGAATGAAATTGACATTTCTGGAAGATATGCCTGTTCCAAGATTATTCTGAACATTTAAAAATATATTTTCATTGATTTCAGGGAGTAAAGGAGAAGGAGGGAGAGATAGAAACATCAGTGATGAGAGAGAATCATTGATCAGCTGCCTCCTGCACGCCCCCTACTGAGGATCAAACCTGAAATCCCTGGCATGTGCCCTGACCAGAAATCAGACTGTAACCTCCTGGTTCATAGAATGGTACTCAAGCCCTAAGCCACACTGGCTGGGCTCTGCTGAACATTTAAATGTTTATCCTCCTGACAAATCGCAGACACGGTCCCCTGTGGTAATCCCGTTGGACAGTGACTTACCCTGCCTCCGCCTCCAGGAGGCTCTGTGTGGAAGGCCTCAGTCTCAGAGTGGGGATGCTTTCTAAGTTCTCAGTAAGTAAGAGAGGAAAATTATCTTATGGGAGTCAGGCCTCCGTAGGGCCTGTTGAGTTCCTCATAATTCCTTTCTGACCCCTGAAAGGGGTCCCCTGCTCCTGCCGCCTCTGCCCAGCCCCTCTCCGGAGCTGCATTTGCAATCACTGTAGCCTGAGGAGGATACTGCCCCTTGTTGGCTGCACAGCCCTAAGCCCCACCACCTGCTGAGGCCCAGCTCAGTAGGGCCAGGTTTAAGCTCAGCCAGGCTTGGTTCCTTCCCACCTTCCTCTCCTCCTTTCCTTTCTTTAAGTTTTTAAAGCACATCCTAATGGAATTTCAGCTCAGATCCCTGAGTACATTGAAGATGATATTTACAGGAAAAGAGTTAAGTAAAGAAAATGACTGAGGAAAATAATCATTACCACTGCTTTACTTATAAACTTAATATGCAATGAACACATCCAGTAATAAAGAACGGCTGCCTGAGTGACATGGCAATCATGTACTGGAAACATTAAAAAGAGACTTCTAAAGAATGGTTAAGGTCACAAGAAAATTTACATAAGTAAAAAATGAACATAAAACTCTGTACAAGGTGTTAATAGTTTGAGCTATATCAAACTGCTAAAAATTAGAAGGACACACTCAAACATTTAGACTCCTCTCCGGAAAGCAGAACATGGAATTAAAAAATCATTTTAGACTATACATGTTATTATTTTAAATTAGATCAGCACCAGTAAATGAATTTTATTTATGAGGAAAACTATTATGTCATCTGAAACAGGAAAGGTGTATTTAATTTGAAATAGACAACGTGACTTAATTAACGTTATTTTTCAAAGTTAAGAAGCAAAATGCAGAGAAATGACTTGGGTCACTAGCCGCAGGCCCTTGCTCTGGGCCTTCTCATCAGATACAATCTGGATTCCCTTTTGGTGAGGTGCCTGGCACCCCAAGGGTTAGGACACTGATATTCCCCTTTGCACCCCTATTGCCTCATATAGAGACCATCACATGTTTAATAAAGGCATGGAGTCAGGGATGAGGTTAATTTCTCTTTCCAATTCTTTCTTAAACAACTAGCAGAGTCCATTGTGCAGAGGAACACTCAGGAAGGGTGTGCTGGGTTACTTTACATGTAGTCTTGGCATCAGATAAATGCAACAGGAAATGCCACCCAACAAATGATATTTACCCAGAAAATTAAAATCTGCATCAAAGGCAGGAGTGCTGTGCAGTCTGCTTGCGGCTTTGGTGGGGGTGGTGAAGTAATCCACGGAGGTTTTGTACTCAGGAGATGGCATTTGGACTCTTCTTCCCTTGAGGGAGTTTATCATTGAAACTGGAGTTCAGAGTTAAGGCTCAGTGTATCCATCTATCTATCCATGTGTGTCTCCACTTTTCCCCTAAGATGCAAAGGCTATGGACTGCCTGTTCCTGCCCAGCCCTCCCCATCCGTATGTTGAACATGGAATGCCCTGGTTTTCAGAGTGGAGATCAGGTGGTCAGGTCAGGAGCGGGTTCCTCAGAAATACTAGTAGGGTGAGCGCTCTTATAAAAGGGACAGGGGGAGGAGGGGAGTTTCCTGGCCTCTCTCTCGCTGTCGGAAAGCCAGCCCTGGAGAGGAAGCTGCCCGCACCAGAGGCCGCACCTTCCGGCCTTGCTGGCCTCCAGGGCTGTGGGTGCGTTGCTGCCGGGGCGGCGGTGCGTGGCTAACGCAGCCCCAATCGGGTTCAGACAGGTGCCAAGGCTTCTCTCCATTTTTATTCACAAGCAGGTGGTGGGAGAACCGGTTCCAAAGAGAAAGAACGTTAAATGAACGATAAAGGAAAATAAGATAATTCTGCATAGCCCTAAGCACATGGCTTGGTCGCGATACACCTGGGCAGAAACCACGTGGAGGCGTGCTTTACAGGTGACTCTGTGCCCAGTCTGTTTTATGACCCCGGGCAGCTGCCAGAGCCTCCTCTCCCACCCCCTCCTCACAGCCACCGGCCTGGCCCAAGCCACACTCAGTCGGAGCTCAGTGCATACAACTCAATGTTCTCGCTCTCTCTTTCCCTCTGCCTACACAGCGGCCTTTCCTAACCCTGCACCTTTTTCCGACTTCATGTCTATTTACTATTTTCCCTCCAGGATTCAACTTAGCTCTGTCTCCCCTGACCTCTGCAGACAGAGGGCGAGTCAGACTGCTCACCCCTTGCCCTCATTCCCCTGTTAACTGGCAGTTTTTCACTAAAAAGGCAGAATCCCCTTGCAAGGACATCCACCACACAAGCAGGACGACATTTGTCTAAATATTACTCTAAAATATTACGTTCGAATAAATGAGTGAATCATGAATCAATTAAATTTACAGTCAAGAGAACTGATATGCAGAGAGCTAAGGCACTCGTGCCAAGTTCCACTTGGAAAATACGAGAGGACGCGTTTGAACTCTCATCCGCTGACTTACATTCTAGAGCGTTATCTCATCCCCCCGGACTTCTCAGTAGGAAGGAGGGAAAAGAACACGTGGGGGAAGATACAGAGGACATATATGAAGATTTCAGAGAAGCGAGTGATGTTTTAAAGCATGGAGGTCAGAGAATATCCTTGATCTTAAAACTCCCAAGTCGAATTTCCTCCGACTCTTGAGCCAGGCTTCCCGAAAGCAACGGTCACATCATTTGTTGATTTCTTTCCCAAGTGAGTGTTTGCCAAACACTCCCCATCGAAGATCTCGTGAGCATTAAATATTTATGCCCAAGCTGTTACAGAGAAAACTAGAGTATACACTTTGCTTTTTTGAATTAATTTATTTCTAATGCTTTAATGCAATGTAATTAGCCGAATTGCTCTTAGCATATAATCCCTTGCGCATTTGAATAAGTTAATCATGGCTTTGTGGAAATGCGACTGGTTTATAATCATCTAGGCGCCTGCACTCTTCTATTTGGCCACAAGATTATGATCAACCCTAGTGGCCCCTTACACGGGACCCATTAAACAGGACTTCAGGCAGTCGCCCCTGGAAAACATGCCATGGTTCTCCGTTTGGAAGGAAGCCCCTTAGCTCATGCCCCATCTCTCATGAGCCATGTGACCAATATATCAGCTCGCAGACCAGTAGCCATGGGACCTTGATCAAGGTCAGTGCCATCCCGCAACCTCGGACCCCTCCTGTTGAAAATTCCTTCCTTAGATGAGGAAGCGTGTAGAGACTTCCCCGGTTCACTCTGAACATTCTGTGGTTTTTAAATATATATATACATATATCTTTATTGATTTCAGAGAGGAAGGGAGAGGTAGAAGCATCAATGATGAGAGAGAATCACTGATGGGCTGCCTCCTGCACGCCCCGCACTGGGGATCGAGCTCGTACACCGTGACCTCTTGCTCAGCCGCTGAGCCACACCAGCTAGGCTGAACGCTCCATGGTTGTGTCTTCAGCTTCCTGCCCTGGAAAGTCCATCCAGAGCCATCCAAAGAGGGGCGAGCAGGGCTGCGCTGAGGGTCCCCCTGGAGGCCAGGGAGGCCGGAGTCTGGGCAAGTCTCGCGTCTGCCTGTCCAGCTGCTTTCCTGCCACGTCCATCTCCCTCCTTGCTCTCCGGCCCCAGACCCTGGCGCGCCTCTTTCTGCAGGGGCAGACCTGGGTCCTGGGGAAGCTGGTCGACTCGAGGCAGTGACCGCCCAGGGTCCCTTCCTCCTCTGCGACTTCCCAGGACTCGGGCGGGAGGAGTCCATCCGCAGAAAGAGGCTGCTGTCCTGTGAAACTGCTCGTGTGCGTTTGTGGATGAAGCAGACGTTAGTGGGAGGCAGGCAGGGCCGGCTGAGGAGGGCCGGACATCCCCTACGTCTGCTGGGAAGTGCCTGGCCCTCAGTGCTTGGAGGAAGCTCTGGGGGGTGGAGAGACCCCACACAGGCTGTGTGAGAAGCAGGGGGACCTCCAGAGGGCCCTCTCCCACACGCAGTCCCCTGGCGGGAGAGCTCCTGGCTCAGCTTGAGTCCCACCACCAGTCTCCTTAGTGAGCTCCGCGCCTCCTGGTGACATAGTGGCCGTGCTGACCCGGTGCCACCTCTGAGACAAGTGAAGGCCGTAGACCATTTCCCTTAGGAACTGGCCCTGCACCTGGACACCCGATCGGCTTCCCTCCCTCGGAGCGGGGAAATCTTTCATTTCGTAGCCACGCACTTCACAGGTCTGTGTTTAAGGATTCTCTGTTATTCGTTTAAAACTGGCTGTTTCCTGTCCCTCCACCATTTCCATTCCCATGACTCACTTTGCCTGGAGACTGAGTGGGAGCCCTCTGCACCCCAGTTCCTCTCCCCGAGGACCCTCCCCCTGGGGCTGCACAGACTCCCTCCTTCAGAATATCCCCTTGTCCTGGGTGCCTGGGGCAAAGTCCTTGTCCTCGGGAGTCTACTCGTCTTTCCTCTCTCAGTTTCCCGCCTAACCCCGGGCTGTGCTGCAGTGACTCACACACAGCCCGCGGGCCAGAGCATGCTCTGGGAGAACCGGGACCCGAAGGAGGACCTCTGACTCTGAAATCTCCCCGCATCTCACTTGTTCACCTTCCGCGTTTCCCTGTGAAGTGCCTTCCAGTTGGATCGTCTCTGTCCGAGCCCTTGGACGGTGCTTGTAAAGCCCCAGGCCAGCACTTCGCACCTGCCGCGAGCACAGGCGCCCGTGCTGTCTGCCTGCGGGCCGTGTGCTGCTGTATCTGCTCTGGACTGCCACAGCCACGCCCTTTCCCGGAGCAGCCTCCGCCCGTGTGCAGGATGGGGCTCTATTCATTAAGATGCAGCTGGCACATCAATAAAACACCAGACAAATGCCGTGGGAGACAGCCATTTCCCTGCCCCCCTTCGTTTTTAGGGCAGGCTTTTGCTGGTTGTGTGTGGGGGGTAGGGGCCCCCTCTCCGCCTCTTTATTCGTATGGGCCTGTCATACGCTCTGCGTATCTGATCTGGGCTGAGGCTCATGAAGACCCAGGCCCTGTACCAACGTCAGGAGAGGCAGGGACGAGAATAAAGCAAAGGATTCTACGTCAATGAAAACCACTCATTCTCCCATGCGAGTCCTAGAAAATACACTTTCTAAAGATATCACAAGAGCCACCCCGCTCCCACGAGTGTCGCTGAAATAGGACCCACTGACTTCTCCGGCAACAGCATCCTATCACGCGCTGCGTCTCTTAGCTGAGATTACGTGACCACCTAGCACATGTGGCCAAATAGGTCCGATTCCTTCCTATAGTCCGGGGTGGGCATGTGTGTGCTGCCTGCTAGGCAGCCCTTGAAGTTGCTCCAGCGCTGTCCTAAAATGGGCCCAACCAACCCCACAGGTACAGTCAGACCAAGGCCTGGCCATTGCTCACACATGCTGTGCGCTGATCAGGTGTCCCCTGGGGGGCACAGTGTTCCACCTTCACAGAACAATAATGCTCTAACTACAGAGTATAACAGTGGCTGCTTGTGACATGACTCCTACTTGCTGGAGTCCCCCTCCTTTCCCCTCCTCTCCCCTCCCCTCCCCTTCCCTCTCCTCCCTTCCGTTTTCCTCCTCTCCTTTGCCCTCCCCTCCTTTTTCCTCCTCTCTCCTCTCCTCTCCCCTCTCCCCTCTCCCCTCTCCCTCTCCAGCCTAAGGAAAGGCTAACTGACAAATGGGAGAGCTTGTTGCCCGGAGAGCTTGGCTTCTCTGGCCTCACCTCCCTGCCTCCTCCGCTCCGTGATCTTCTAGGGCTTTCCACATTCCTGGGGCGCAGACCCTGTGGGTGCCTTGCCTGCCCTTGCAGACGGGATCTGCAGCCTGGTTTTTGGTGCGTGATTAAACCGGACTCTAACTCCCTCTCCCTCGGTAAACCTTACCTACTGGGATCTCAACTAGCATCACAATTCCCGAAACAGAGCAGGAGCTCCGGGTTATTATTTGCTTAGACTTTGAAGCAACCTCCACTGATTCCTCTTCAGCTTCGCTCAGTACCTTTTTCTCCTGCGCCCAGCTATTCCAGGTGATGAAGACCCAGCCCAGCCCAGCCATCCCCAGCCTAAGCCACGAGCTTGATCCCATCCACTTACCTATGTTCATGCAGAGGACTCCGTGATGCACTCCCATCATTCCTTGTCCACTTAGTGAGATTTCATAAGCCATGAATTTTATTTCCATAGAAAATACAACAGTGGGATTCCAGCTGCAGACAAGAAGTGTGCTTTTTGCAGAAATATTTTTTAGAGAAAGGGAATATTACACTGTAAATCTGCCACATAAAAGTGATTTCCTGGGTCTGTCTTAACTCGGATGCATCTGAACAAGAAATATTATCTTTCTTCCGTGTACGGTGTTCCCTAACTGTCCTGGGTGTATGGTTAATGAATATATTTAGTGACAGAGCTGGGGAAGGGATGACAAATGGGGGCGGAGAAGGCTGGATGAAGACACTGATACATACAGACGCCGAGAAATCCACGGGAAATTGGAGGGCACAGCTTAGCTTCGGGTCTTCCATTGCTAGGAAGGTGAGTTGTTGACTTCAACACCCTGTAACCAGTGATCTTGCTCTTCCGAGGTGGGGCAGCCTTACGGGGGCGGGAGGGGAGAGTATGTGTAGGGGGGGGGGTCTGACACCTCCCAAGGAGTGGCGTATTATGACATAAGGACATACTGGGGAGCTAGAACTCAAATGTTGCCACCTAATTAAATCCTTCCGCCATTTACATTCCACACCCAGGTGTGGCCTTCCCCCAGTTGGTACCAAGCCTGTGAGCTACAGAGGAATGGATGTTTTCTGGGGAAAAGCAACAAACCATTTCAAAGCAATGGACTTAGTCTTTAATTTAGCCTTAATTTAGAACATGCTTTTCCTGTGTTTCATGCATAATCTCTTTATAGTCTGCAGTGTTCATTTTGATATCATAATACCTCTATTATCCTTCCATGCCCAGCACCAGTGTATCAGATGAGGGGTGAAGGAAGCCCAGAGATATATACACCCCAGTTTACATCGCCATCATCCTCAACACAGGCAGCGACCCCCTCCGAACTATAATTTAGAACATTTCACGATGGAATACATGGACCTCATTTTTTTTCCCAATGAAATTTTAAAACCCTCTCAGCTCCCTCCCTGTCATTGCTCGGCCACAGGCCACAGGCCTACGCCAGTCAGACGCCTGCCTTTTCCTGAGGTCGCATGCTCTCCCTCCCCCAGGCTCTCATCACTCCACGGCACCAGGTGAGCTCCTTCCTGCAGGAGAGGGTTCCCATGCACCCTCCTGGCACCAGGTGCCGCCATGCAGTTCTGTGAACCCCACGGGCCATCTAAGCTACATGCACTTTAATGCTCTAGTAACGCCTCCCAACATCTGTGTTCCTCCAGGCAGATGTCACTCCTTATTCAACCTTCTTTCCCATATATTCTTGTTTTTGAAAATACGTTTTTATTGATTTCGGAGACGAAGGGAGAGGAAGAGAGAGAGAAACATCAGTGATGAGAGAGAATCATTGATCGACTGCCTCCTGCATGCCCCCTACTGAGGTTGGAGCCTGAAACCTGGGCTTGTGCCCTGATGGGGAATCGAACCACGACCTCCCGGTGCATGGTCGACATTCAACCACTGAGCCATGCCTGTGTGGCTTCCCCATATATTCTTACATAATGAACCCTAAGTAGAATTCAATTAAATTTCTCTTCTAGTTTATTCAATGAAAGAACTTGTTCGTGGTGGGTTATTTGGCAGTGAGACCAAGCTAGAGAAACACCATGCTCTCCAAGGTGACCGACAGTCTAAACTAGCATCCATCCCCCTTCAGCTGATTAGCAAAATTACTGTGACTTGCTTAACGAAAGCTATAAGTCTTAACGACATGACCTCCAACTTCCTTAGTGGGAGTAGACGTCTTCAATTGTGAATAAAACTGAAGGGACATAAAACACGCCCGCTGCCCACACTTCAACCTTGGAAGGAGTTTGAAATGAGGATGTCACTCATAAGACCAGCCCGATTCAGCCGGGTTCTGCCTGTGACAGCCTGCTATGTCTTTCTCCATGATAATTCCAGATAAAGCACAGCAGGTTTCTGCGGGAAACCACAGTGTGAGGAAGCTAAAGGCACGTCAGGGACAGTGAGGTACAAAGGAAGGAGCCACCCACTGGTGACAACAAGTGACATCATATCAATGTTGAAGTCCAGGTGCTCAACCAATAGTTAGTCCCCATAGCCTTCCAGGGCCGTGGTGGTATCAGTTAGTATAGGCCAGCCAGCAGTAACAAGTACATCCAAACTCTGATGCTTAAGGAATAAGGAGTTAATATGGTTCCCACTGAACAGTCCAGGGAAGGACTCTGCCCCTTCCATCCCTGGGTCGGAGCCCACAGGTGCGCTGCCGTCTTCACCAGCTGGTGCCTCAGCTCCCGTGCCTGAGCACTGCAGGTCGCTGCCCGGAAGCTGAGGATTCCTCCAGGAGCTGCCTGCAAGAGCACCAGGAGAGTTTAGTAGTTGGGGGTGGTATTCATTCATTCATTCATTCATTCATTCATTCATTCATTCTAGACAGGCCTGAAAATGGCACAAATTGTGACCCTCCACATATGACTGGAGAGGGCTGAGTCACATGGCCACCCCCTGCGAAGGAGCCTGGGAAATGTCGGAGGAGTTCTATGCCCCAGGGCAACCAAGTGAGGAGTTAGTAGGGAGCTCGCAGTTTCTTGCCATACTCAGGCTGTTGAAGTTGCAGAGACATTTGGGACGAGACCCAGAAATCGAGCGCGCACGGTCCTATCTCCCACGTCCCTCCTTTCAAATAGTCATAACTCATGCCTGCAAGTCAGCCATTCGGCCCTTCTCAAAGCCAGTTCCAAAGGTGACAGTAAAGGGACCCAGGTCAGGCATAGGAAATACCTAGTTCAACGAAACCATCACCGCTAATGACTTTCTACAAATGAAGACGTGATAACATTAGGGTACCGGGTCTCAAAATGGACTTGGCCGTCCTAGTTTGTCACGGGTAGTTGGAGAGTATTTGGTTTCATCGTTTATTTGTAATGGAAGTGTTCAGCCATGGAATGAAGCCTGAATAAGCACAGTAGCAGGAATGAGTCCCCGGATACGGTCCTGAGACCTGTGTGCGCGCCTGGCCATCGGGGCTGAGAGCAGGACCTCTCCAGGCCCATGGTCCGGGCGGTGGTGCGAGCTGCACAGAATGTAAAGGGTCCTTCCTCCTCCTCTCTTTCCCACTCGCTGTAGCGCTGGCTCATCACAGTTCACACTGTAGCTCAGAGGCCCGTGTTTCTCAGGACTCTCTCTGTAACCAGGCTTGTGTTTGGGTCATTATTATTCTGGTTCATATTTATCGTCCCCACCCCTTCTAAAGGGCACCGTGCCTGACGCACAGTAGACACTCCATGTACATGTGCTGTGTGGGTTACTACGTTTTGATTTTGAAAATGTGTATGTGTATGTGTGTGTGTGTGTGATTTTGTGAGCAGGATGCACAAAATTACTAATGGTGGTGATGAGCAGTAAGATTTTGAGTATTTTTCAGGTAGCTATTCATTTATTTTCCTAAGGAGAAAGTTTAAGTAAGTGAAATAAGTTACTTCCGAAGAACCAGTGTTCAGAATTCATTTTCTGAACCTCTCCTTTCTGCTTTTCACTTTCTTTATAAAGATACATTCCTTGGCCTCCTTCTTCTGTTATTTCTGCACAAAGTAATAGTACATTGAGAGCTGCAGATTAGCATCCCAGCGAGAGCATTGGATTCAGAGCTAATTAATTAGTTACGTGTTACTTGCACTAATTGCTTAAAATCAGGTATCCGATCGAAAGAAAAATCTGATTTCTTTGAAAGAGTCACAAGGGGTTATAGTAGCATGCTTTTTTCTGTATAAGTTGCTAGATTTTTTTGTTAAGAGTTAGGTGTTTAAAAATCAAATAAATAAATAGGGAATTTAATCCTTTTAACCCAAAATGATATTGATGATATTTATGCAGGCACACTTCAAGTGAGAAAAACTTTTTCTCCCAGTGTAGTTTATCCTCTTTAAAATTGTTTTGGAACAACAAAGTAGGCTTCGTTTTCCTTGTTTCTCAGGATATCCTATCAGCTTGGGATTGCGTCATGAACATGAGGCACAGCAGGGACAGCAGCCCAGGCCTTTGGACTGCTCGGCCAGCCCCTCTTCTGTGGCTGTCACCTTATTACGGAGATCCCAGGCAGGGAGCCACGCCACTGCCCCAATAAACAGCTGTGTTTACAGGGAGAATCTTAAGGATTCACACCACCCTGAGCGGTACTAAGCCGACTGCACTGTGGAGGAAGCTAGCTGCTCGACAGTTCACATAGTTTTACCAAATTCACTCAGATGATGAGTGGAAAATCAGGATTCACACTTGCGTTCTGCACTTTCAGCAAAATCACTGGGGATTAATCAACTCACCCCGCACGAGAGTTTGAAGGGATGAGCCTATTCCAAGTCTAGGACCTACGCGGCTCTCAAAATGCATGTCTCAGCTCAGCACACACGTGCTCAGCCCCCATGGCCACGCCATCACTTTGTGAAGCAGAGCTGGTCACTCAGGCCCATTGAAGATGGACGTGTCCTCAGAAGGACCCCTGAGGCCAGTAGGAAAGGCAGTGGGTCTTAAGTCTCATCCAATGAAATGAGTGCTCACTAGACAGTCATCAAAAACTCTCTAAGGCCAAAACAGAGTGGTGACCAACACAGGCTGGGAGGACAGGGAAGAATGCAGATGAGAGCATGGCCTGGGTCCAAAAGAAAAGGGAAATTCTTGGTATAAGACGAGAGTGGTCTTTCTCATTCTCATTGCGTTAATGGTTATCTGAGCTGTTTGTCCACGCTGAGCAGCTGGATAAGATATTCACTCGTTTGATTTGATCAAACGTTAGACAGGATGCTCTCCTTCCCTAAGGCCCCCCAACTTGGACCCACTGTAGAGCTTAAGCAAACCATGGAGCATTGAAACCGGCTCCCCCTAAACAGCCCCTCCAGAGAGCTGGCTGGTCGTGCCACCTGCCCCTCAGATCAGTGGATCTGCACCTCTCTTCCCTAGCCTTGCTGCATCCTCCCTGCGAAAGGTAAGTCCTTGCTGCTCCAGCTTCGTGATGCTCGTAGGCCTCACCGTGGGAGTCTTCTCACTATTGCAATAGGTCTCCCGCTTCTGATTGCAGTCGTTTTTCCAGATGCATTCTCTCCTTAACTAAGTTCAGATTCGTTTTGTATTGGACGTTGGCCACTGAGGGCTGCTGTTGCCTGTCTGTGGCAGGCTTGGTGCTCAGGCCCATGGGCTGTTTTTACCAGCACCCCACAGGCTGCTGTTACTCACACACAACTATGAGACGCTCTGAGTTAGAGTGACAGTGTCCTTCCAGGAAATGACATCACCCCGCCTTTCCCCACCAAACCAGCAAGGAATAGGCAGATACTAAATGTGCTCTGAAAAGACCAAGACCTTTCTTCCCAATGTGAACATTTGAGAATGCTGTGTCATATGCTTGGGGTATGCATACTCACTGAACTACCTAAAAGAATATTCCGTTTTCGCACTAGCCGCAATGGCTCAGTGGATAGAGCATCAGCCTGTGGACTGAAGGGTCCCAAGTTCAATTCTGGTCAAGGGCACGTAATTCAGTTGCGGGCTCCTCCCCCCAGGCCTGGGCCCTGGTTTGGGGAGTGCAGGAGGCAACCAATTGATATGTATAATCCTTATCCAGCGGCTTCTTACATCAATATTTCTGTCTTTCCATCTCTCTTCCACTCTCTCTAAAAATCAATGAAAAAATATCCTCAGGTGAAGATTATATATACATACATACGTGTGTGTGTGTGTGTGTGTGTGTGTGTATTTCAATATTACGCTTTTATTAGAATATATTCTAATAAAAGCGTAATATTGAAATTGACCATTTCTTTGGGACGCCTAAGCCATGCCCACCAGCCAATCAGAGTGGCTGCATGCAAATTAACCCAGCCAAGATGGAGGCCGGCACTCACGGAGCTGAGTAAACAGGCAGCTTCTGTTGCAGCAGGAGTAAAACTGTTTGCCAGCTGCTGGGTTTCTCCCGGCTCCAGGCAACAACATATTTGCAACATTGTCTCAATTATAGAAGCCTCGGAGGTGAAGCAAACAGCAGTCCTGGCTGTGACTACTATACCTGCCTAGGCCTCAGCATAAAGGAACAGTGTATCAATTATGGAAGATAAACCCCAGAAACCTGCTTCCAGCCAGCCTTGCTGGGACATTGGGTCAGTAGGAGCTGTGGGCAGCCTGAAAGCCAGAAAACAGCCCTCAGTCCATCACCCATGCTGGCCACACCCCAATGGGGTGAGGATCCACACTGGGGGCTTGGCCAGCCTGCAAACAGCCATCAGCCCCTCTCCCAGGCTGACCAGGCACCCCAGCAGGTGGCCATCCCCAGAGGGGTCCCAGACTGCGAGAGGGCACAGGTCGGGCTGAGGGACCTCCCGAGTGCACAAATTTTTGTGCACCAGGCCCCTAGTATATATATATGTGACTTAAGGATTTCTCGTGGCAGGGGTTTAAAGGAAATGCTATAATTTGTGAACATTGGAACTATTTTGTGAACACTGGAACAATCTCTAAAAAGTAAGCTTAATGTTTAAAGGACAGATCTACTAGTACATGAAACACCCTGTAAAGGGCCACGGAAAGATTCATGAAATTGGATTGCAATTATTTCTGAGATCAAATCTTAGTATTGTGATTAGATGAGAGAACAGGAATTTGGTCACTGGCAAATCTGAGAATAATCCTGAGTCTGGGCATGAGGAGCTCTGTGACCTTGGGCAAGTCACTTCAGGTCCTTGAGTCTCTTGCCCTGACTAATGTCCGTAAATATGCGATGGTGTTGAAAGCTCCCTGCAGGGCTCGGGTACAAGGAAAGGTTGACTTTCATTCCTTCTTGATTTTAACATGCGATCTTGATTCTCCTACGCCCGATGCTTCCCAACAAGGCGTGTGCCTCTGTACACTTCTCCACTCCAGACTGTGTGTGCGCCCTGAGGATCGAGGTGATATTGTGATCGTCATTGTGCCCCTGATGAAAGAGTAACTGGCCCAGCGCAGGAATTCATTATAGATTTATCCACTCAGTGACTGATTAGAGAGGACTCGCTCGAAATAAGCAATGGAAAGTTTCATCTTATCATTTGGGAATTTTTTCTGGGTTAGAGGCTGCCTGGCTGCTTAATAACCTCATTATGTGTAGAGAGAAACATCACAAAGGGTTTAGCTATTTAAGTTTTCCCAGGGCAACCGAAGCTAGGCCAGCCTCTTGCAAAATGAATTTCTGCTTCACTATAAAGGAGGATCGATTCCGGGCGGACTGGCGATTGTTGATTAGAAAAATTAGCATCCGTCTCTTCTCCCAGATGTTTCCTTAATAGAGACAGTAAGAGTAGTACCTAACAATTTAGGAGTACATTAGGGAAAACACTGAGAGCAGAGAAACGTGTATATTGTTCCTTCTACGACAGCTCACATCTCCGCGAAGCCTGTACCCATTAGAGCAAGTGGTGATTCTCATCAGCTCAGGGAAAGAAGAATGGGTACCACACAGACAAGTCTACCAGTGGACAAGTCTGTATTCCAGAGTGACTTGCTTCAAACATTGCTGAGAGAATTAGTCTTTTAACCCAAGCTTATAGAAAGAGAAAGACAATTGTTTCCCTCTGTTCTAACAATTACTTCTATGCATCAAATATCAGCCATAAAAGGTTCTTATACCGCATCAGTGAAAACAGACTTGGTGGCTCACAAGAGTGCCCACATGATACCTTGCAGGGTTTTCTGTGTTGGGAGTCCTTGCGTGGCTTACCTGGGGCTCTCGTTTCAGGTCTCACTGGGCTATGCTTGAAGTATTGCCTAGATCACACCTGCAGGCGGGGCCGGGGGAGCCCGCAAGGATCTCCTTCCAAGTCCATCCAGGTTGACGACTGGATTCATTTTCCTCTGCAGATAGAAGAGGTCCCCGGCTCCTTCCTGGCCGTGACCGAAGGCCGTCTGGGGCCTGGAGTCAGCCTGCGGTTCCTGCCGTGGGACGGTCACAGCACGGCACTGTGCCGCCTCCAGCCTCTTTCTCCTTAGCCCATTGTTTTCTCTTACAATTTTACTTTTCAATTTCAGTTCACATTCAATATCCTTTTACACTAGATTCAGGTGTACAGCATAGTGATCAGACGTTGATATAATTTACCAGGTGATCGCCCCAATAGTTCTAGTGCCCACCTGGCACCATCTCTAGTTACTACACTGTTATTGATTATATTCCCTGGGCTGTACTTCACAGCCCATGTGACTGCTTTGTAGCTGCCAGTCTGTACATCTTAATCTCTTTCCGCTTGTCATCCAGCATACACTTTCAGGAATTATTCTCACACCCCCGTTGCTGATACCGTCTAAGCCTTGGACCTGGAACAAGTCCAAGACCTAAAGAGCCCGCGGGCTGATGGCCTCAGGTGGGGTAGCCTTCCTGTTAGAGAAGGAATGCCCTCTTTGCTTGAAGCGTGTATGTACTTGGCACCTGGCCGACCCCACTGCCATGTTTGCCCTCCGCGGGGAGCGGAAAGGGTTCCTTCCATGTTGGCAGGAGAGCGGTGTGCCTGGGCAGGGATGCTGGCCTGGGAGCATGGACTCGCCCTTCTCCAGTGGGCACCATGCCTTGGCCAGAAGGGCATCTTTGTCACCTTATGACCTTGAGACTTGGCACTGGCTCACCAGTGCAGCACCATGAAGCCATTAGGGGCTACAACAGGGACCGAGGTCTTAATGGGAACAGTTAGCCTTCTCTCCCGCATGGGGAGGCGGGAGGTGAGGGGAAGGAGGGGGGGGTTAGAGTCGGGGGCACACTATGCTCAATTTTATAGGCGAGGAAACAGGCGCAGGCAGGTTAAATCATCTGCCCAATTGCACGCAGCAGATCCATATGGAGGAAATGCCCTCCCAGAACAGTATGTGTGAGACCGCCGGTGGGAATTTCTAGGTATTATTTTTATGATCCAAACAGCTCAAACTACTAAGTACTGCAATGATTTTCATATTTAAAAAACCCCGCCTACATCTAACATTTCCCCACACAACCCCATACCATCCAGCACTAAGCAGCCCTGTTTTTATTACAAATGGGATCTTGGAATGTTATCTGGCACACTTCATTTAACAGCAATTAAATTGTTCACAGGTTTGCATTAAATAATGTCCTAATGACCAGTGTTATAAATGTGCCTTCATTATGATCTGCAATTAAAACGGCCCGCGGAGTGTCGTACTGGCGATAAGGACTAAATGGCCGGCGCGCCAGGATGCCCGTGGGGTGCAGGCCCTGGAGCCCGGAGTGGGGACGCGGCCTGGTCCGTGTTAGCTCTCGTCGCCACCGATGCCAAGCTGCTCATGAATAAGCATTGTTTGACCTATTTCGAAATATTCCAAACACCTGTTTCCAAACCAAAATAGAAACCTGTTTTCACAGGCGCCCGTGGGAGATGCAAGCGTATGAACGCGGCTGAGCTTGATTGGCGTCACTGACGTGCAACCCGTAGTGTTTATGACGTGGACTTGGGCCCGTGTGAGCACAGCAGCCCCTCTGGACTCTGTTTCCCATTTTGTTCATCACTGTCCCTAAAAGGTCCACTCTGTCCTTAAGAACGTCTGTAACCATGACATTCATGTCTCAGCGTTGTGCAGCTTTTCACCTTCAAAACCACTTTCATACAAGCTCTCAAAACCATCTTTGTGTAGCTACCTTATTCCCATTTCATTTATTTTAATATATTTTTATTGATATCAGAGAAGAAGGGAGGGAGAGGGATAGCAACATCGATGATGAAAGGGAATCACGGGTCGGCTGCCTCCTGCTCGCCCCACTCTGGGGACCGAGCGCAAAACCCGGCCATGGGCCCTGACCGGGGATCAAACTGTGACCTCCTGGCTCATAGGTCAGTGCTCAACCACTGAGCTGGGCAACCTTACTGCTGTTTTGGACATTGAGTCTTGCAAGTGTTAAGTGCAGAGGGACTTAGAACTGACACACACACAGCTCTTTCGACGGTGAGCGCAGTATTCTTGCCATTGCGTGACTCAGTGGAAGCACCTGCCAAACGCCTTCAAGGGCGGGCTCCTCCTCGTCTGGGTGTCGGGACGGGTGAGTTGGGAATCCTCCCAAGGACTTTGTTGCCCGGTGGGACCCTCAATAAGAACGCCTGCCAGTGGCCTCTGCCTTCCTTGCAGCCGGGGGCGGGGCTTGGGGAAGCAAGCATCCCAAGGGGTACAAGGGAGAGGTGACCATGTGACCTTCAGGATCTTAGGAGACTGTTAAGGACCAGCCTCTGCGTTGATGCCACGTCACGCCCGCCACCTTGTATTGGTTCCTCTGGAATCCCTAAGGCTTCCCATCTTCCCGTGGAGAGAGATTTGACTCTCCCTTTGATGGCAGGAGTATAACACAGTGGCATGTTTTAAAACCATCACCAGACTTTTAAGGACTAATTTCAACATATCACTAAGACATAAAACAGTGAAGGACAATTACGTGCAGGAAATGGGTGCTTAAATTTCTATCATTTACATGAATATGGGAGAAAATATACATGTATATCACTTACTTCCCCCCAACACATTGCATGGAGCTGGGGAAATATTTGTTCAGCGAATGAACACTCAATACGCCCAAACTAGACTCGTCTCTGTCATTTATCCTTGTGAGCACATCCACGGAGGAGGGCAATCAGCAGCAAACAGTCTTATCCACATGTTGTGTCTGGGAGATGCGCTGAGAGACAGGCCTGCCAGGAGCAAAGGGGCGACTGAAGGTGTTGGGGGCGGGTGTGGAATGCATAGATGGAGGTGTCCTCAGTCCCCTGGGCTCTGCAGTGGCACCACATTCTTCAAGGGAGAAGGCAAGGCTGTGACCTGAGTAATGAGGAGAGAGGACCGTAGTGAAGTGTATTCGGTGGGAATGTTGGTCACTCTGGGCTCCATGATATGGAAGAGGGCCAGGCACCTGGCTTTTACTTTTTAGAAACAGAAGGGGTTCAGTCAGTAAATTCAAAAGAAGTTGTGTCAGGCCAAACTGTGCGACAGTTCGCATTTATTTCAGCATAAGGTCAAGGCTGACAGCTAGTAGGGCGTGTGGAACATGAAGCAGAGAGGTCTGTGGTGCTTTGTATAGAAACTGTCTCTGGGGGCTTTGGCAGTGGTGCCGGCTTAACGCCATGTTGTTATCATGGGCCTGTCCAGCGTAAAGGTTCATTTCATTGAACACTTTTATACACTCGTGTGCCAGAGTTCTGATGATGTTTAACAAGTATCGGTTCATTGAAACCTCATGACATTGCGAGAATGGTGCCATTATTATCACTTCCCTCTTACAGATGGGGAAACCGAGGCACGGGGGTTGTACCGGCAGCATGAGGCAGAGCAGGGTTCGGTCCCAGAGGCCAGCCTTGCGTAGGTGAAGGTCACAGTGCTTTGAAGCCACCGTGTGACCATTCACACGGGACCGAGCTCGTCAAAGCTTTATTGAAATCATCGCAAACCTAAATGTAGGGAAGAATCATAAAATGGGACCCCCGCGGCTTCTGAAGGAGTACATCCCTCTTCTACGCAGGCAGACTCGGCCGGCAGCCACGTCCGGGGGCCCGAGGAGGACCATCTAACGGTCTAGACGGATGCTGGGCCTGGAGCCAGGTTCTAATAGGGTCCCTGTTTCCGGGGCATTCCAGGCAGGCTGGCTCCCATCTCCTCCCAGCCCTGCTCTCCGTGGGAAGGAACGCAGGGAGGAACCTGCCGTTTTCCAGCAGCCGCCTTCCCTCGCGGGAGGTGCAGCCTGGGGTCCCCCAGCTCCCTCCATCACACCCCGCGTGGTGGTGGTGAGGGGGATCGTCCATTTGTCTTTCTTTCTCCCTTGATGGCAGGGGCGGTTTCTTCCTTTTTTCCTTTCACCGTGATGGGCAGAGCCCGGTGATTAGGAGGGCTGCTTAGAACTGCGCCCATAGCACACGGGTTGCCTTCTGAGCAGGAGAGGAATGTGTCTCTCTCCCAAGGTCAGGGGTAGGAACCCCGTAGAGCTCTGTGAAGAAAGGACCCTCGGACCCCGCCTTCAGGCCCACCAAGTCCCACGGGGTGACAGCTCGGAGGCCTCAGGAGGAAAACAGCTGGAATCAGGGGAACCCGCTCCAGACGGATGGTCCCAACACGCTGCTGACTCACAGTGAAGAAGAACTGTCCACACTCTCCCGAGGGAGTGGCCACCTATGGGGAACCGGCTCTTTCCCAATAGATAAGGATGAATGGCTTGCTCTATGGACTAAATATCCCACCTACACTACAGGGGCCCGGGCACTGAAAACATGGAGTGGAATGCAGTGGAATGGACTGCTAGCCAATGAAGTATTATTCCTTTGTTGCTTTTTATGATTCGGTATGAAGCAGTCTCCTGTTCACCGCCCGTGGTTCCTGCCCTCTCCTCTCTTCCACAGCCACCCCTCTTGGGCCCCAGGCGGCTCTGTTGTGCCCTCAGGGCTTTCCTTGCGTCTCTTTTGCTTTCACCTCTGGATCTCCTACTCCCAGCATTCAGGCTCCAGTCATTGCCCCTAAATCCCTGCCCGCCCTGTCCTCCTTCCTTTGATCATGCCAAATATTCCTATTTTCTTCAGTGTCGCCCGCCCTGCTGCTCACAGAACAAACCCACACCTACATGGAGGATGAACTGGTTTCTGCTAAGTGTACAGCGCCCTGTCCTCCTGCAGGCCGTCGTCGACATGCTGTTTATGCCACATCTGCTTCCCTTAAGTTGGAGGATCAAGTGGAAGGTTAGCATCAGGGTCATTGCCCAAGGACACCCTTCCCTACAGTGGAGAGACCCCTTCACCCTTAGATCGTGACCTTGAACACAAGCATGCCCATGGGGATTTGCTTTGCTTTCCCATTCTTCTCATTTTTGTTTCTTTCAGTGTCATCAGTTTCACTAGATGCAGGTGCTCAGGACGTGACAGCCTGAGGCCATGGCTCTGCCTCCCCCTGGTGAGGAGGACCTGGTGTGAAGTGTCACTTACCGGGCCCCCCACACGGCAAATCCTAGTTATTGAAAGCAGGGTCTGCCCGGCTGCTGTGGCTCAGTGGCTGAGCATTGACCCATGAACCAAGAGGTCACCAGTTCGATTCCCATGCCTGGATTGTGGGTTCAATCTCCAGTAGGGGGTGTCCAGGAGGAAGCCAATCGATGGTCCTCTATCGTCCGTGTTTCTATCCCTCTCCCTTCCCCTCTCTCTAAAACAAGATCAATAAAAGCATTAAAAAAAAAAAAAAAAAAAAGCAGGTCCAGATGTGCTTCCCTGCCCGCTTCTTCACGCATTATCACGCCTGCACGGTGCAACCGCATTTACCCGCCCGGCCTTGGCTTGGGGAGGCCTCCCGCTGAGGAAGCCTTCTCGGGGTGCAGGGGGCATCACCCCGCCCCTGGAGCAGCTCTGACGGAGCCTCATCTTCTCCCCACACTGTGTGCTTGCTCATTTCACTGTTGCCAGAAGCAACAAAACTATTTATGAAATTGAAAATGTCCGCGAAGTCATTTTGGAGGAAGAGTTCATGACCCCCCCTCTCTCTCCTAGTGCCCTGGGAGAACAGCAGCGCACGCAGTATGATGTTGTGGTATCACTTTCCTGAAAATGTTTGTTTTCAACATAATTTTTCCCGTGAGTCTTTGGACCAAAGCTCGGCTCATCCTGTTGGTAAAGACAATTGCTGGCCCTAGTTGGTTTGGTTCAGTGATTAAAGCATCAGCCTATAGACTGAAGGACCCAGTCAAGGCACAGGCCTGGGTGGTGGGCTCGATCCCCCATGGGGGCATGCAGGAGGCAGCCGACCAATGACTTCCTCTCATCCTTGATATTTCTGTCTCCCTCTCACCTTCCTCTCTGAAGTAAATAAAAAAATATATATTTTTTAAAAAGACAATGGCTTAGACATTGTGTGTGGATTCAGAATCCTAGATGATCAAAGGTGGAGGCTGTCTGAGTCTACTTACCTGGTGCCCGGCCCCTCCTGGAAGCAGAACTACGCACCCCTCATGAGGCAGCATGGGCACACAGCTAGCTCACATTTCAAAGCCAGGTTTTTTTTAAGTTTTATGATACTCTGCATCGAGATCAGGGATTCAGAAATGTGCATTGTGCCTAAAGGATGTAGAAACTATGGAATTTTCATTCCGTTTTCTGACCCCTGGCCTAGCTTCTTTTTTCCTTCTACACCATGAATCTCATTAACACACACACACACACACACACACACACACAAATCCTGAGACATTGGTTGTTCATTAAAACCATGTTGTCTCTCCAAACTTTTACCCACTCACCTCTGAACAGAATCACAGGGAGCAAATCATGACTCCAGCACTAGGATCCCACCACAGTTAAACAGGATGAGTCCTTATGTTATCAGGGCATGGCATATGTACGCAAAGTTCACACTTGCACCTTAGATATGGCTTTTTAAAAGTCATAGTCAAGTCTGGCCAGCGTGGCTCAGTGGTTGAGTGTCGACCAATGAACCAGAAGGTCATGGTTTGATTCTTGATCAGGGCACATGCCCGGGTTGTGGGCTTAATCCCCAATGTGGGCCATGCAGGAGGCAGCTGATCAATGATTCTCTCTCATCATTAATGTTTTTATCTCTCTTTTCCCTTCTTCTCTGAAATCAGTAAAAATATATTAAAAATAAAAGTCACAGAAAAAGATGAGTTGATTGGTTTATTTTCTCTGAACTGTCAGAGTGCTTTAAGCATCACTGTCTTCCTGGATAACACGCGTGTGTGGGAGAAAGCTAACTTGATGGCAATCCTAACATAGAGGCACAGAGGGCCATTCGGGGAGTGTCTGATGTGGAAGAAAGTCTAGACATCAACCTTCCCAACACCAACCCCATCTGATTCCATTTAATCCCTTGAATGCCATGGGCTTCATCCCATGGGCCAGGGAGGGGCACAGGCGGGCAGGGAGGGACACAGGTGGGCGGGGAGGGGCAGAGGCGCTGTAGTCCTGTTCCTGAGAGGATGGATGGGCTGGCAGGAACTGGCAGGAGGCAGTAGGCAGAGGGCCAGTTGCTGGGTTGGACGTGGTGTAATTCCACATGCGGCGTTCTAGTGGACGTGCCATCAAGCTGGGTGAGCAGGGAGTGGGGTGGGAGCAGCGGGAGGCTGAGAGCAACCATGGTGTGGCAACAGCCAGCTCTGATGTTCAGCTGACACAGTTTGCTGCATGAACTCAAGGCCTCTAGGTAGGAAAAAACTTAAAATGACCCTCATCCGCATCCATAAGCGGGTGTTACCCAGGAGACACACAGCTGGCAGCCCAGTGGCCTTGAAGGATACGAGCAGCATGTCTCCTCAATGCCACAGGCCCCACCCGTGCCAGAGGCCCCTGCACTCATCAGCTTTGCATGGAAACTTTGGAGCTGGCTCGCCAATAGCAGTTCCCTGCACAGATCCCATGGTCCCAGCTCCGTCACTCTGCCAGGCTCGGATGCTGCGGAGGAATCGGCTGTCCATCCGCATCCAACGCAGCTTCCTTCCCAGGCCAGTGACTGAACAGTACAGACAGCTCCACGGCATGTGGAATCCAGGACGCATCCTTTACGCTGAAATGTCACACAAGAAGGAAAAACAATCATACAGCCTCAGTGTCAGTCCCTCCCCCAGAGCGCCCGAGTAGTTTGTCTTAGAAGACAGTGCTGCCGGAGACACTATTCTGGCACCCAGGCAGCGGTGGGAGTGGGGCCAGCAGCAGGGTTCTACCTGTCCCCTCCTTCTGCCACGGCCCACTGTATGCGACAGAGCCAGTGTCACCTGCCAGGTGAGCATGCTGTCCTGGAGCGGCCGCTGAGCCCAATGCCAGCCCCTCGACTCCCGTGCTGAAGGCCCCAGCAAATCTCTTGCCTCCATCCCTCAGCCTTCTCAAGAGCAAAGCGGGCCCTGAAGGGGCCCACCCGATGTCATGGTTCCGGGGACTCACTGTCAGTTACGTCTGAAGCTCAGCAGGCACTGGGGCAGCAGACTGGTTTCTGAAAGCTCCTGGGAATCCCTGGTTGACTCCGCCTCAAATCTCTCATCTTCTCTCAAGTCTTCCCCTTTCTTCTTCCTAATCACTCCCTGGAATAGATGGTGGTAACACCGGACAGAACCAGAGATGGTGGCTAAGTCTCCTCAGTGGTCAGGTGACTGCAGTCATGGCAGCACAGCAGCTCTGGGGATGGAGTCGCTACAAAGCATTTGCATCCAGCATCCTTCGGTGGTTAGATGCTCTGTGTTCACTGCTTTGCCCCCATCAGGCCATCGAATCCTCCTCCAGACGCTGTGTAATTGGAGCTACAGTTATTCACATTTCACAGAGGCAGAAGGTGAGGTGCACAGCACGTAGGCAGCTGGTAAGTGCCAGGTCCTGGGCTGCATGGGACTGGTCGAGGCCAGGCCCGCAGTATCCACCTGGCTACTCCAGTCTCTCACCTGCCCCCTGTGCGGCCTTGTTTCCAATCCTGTTCCTCCCTGTAGATCTCAGCCTGGAACCTGGCGAGGCGGGTCCCCCTGGCTTACGACCACCTGCCTTCTCCCTGTGCCCTCACGTGGCCTTTTCATCTGTGTGAGCGCAGCCTGGCATCTCTTTCTCTTCTTAAAGGGCACCAATCTTACTGGGTTAGGGCCTCACCCTTATGACCTTGTTGAGCCTTCATGAAAAAGGCCCTATCTCCCAGGTTAGGCACATCGGGGGTTAGGGCTTCAGCACATGCATTTGGGTTAATGCGATTCAGCCCATACACCCACTTCCTGAATCACGCTGGGCATGTCACGTGCCCTGGTCTCACGGAAGGCAGAGTGCACTCTGCACCCTCTTCATCTGGGGTTCAGCTATGTTATCGGCTTTAAATGGGGTATTAGCAAGGTGACGTTGGCAGGGACTTTACAGTTCCTCACACCTGCCCTGTCGGGTTGGTGCAGTGGTTGGAGCAGATGGAAGGGCTCAGGTGTGATCACTGGTAAAGGGCACACTCCTCGGTTGCAGGTTCATCCCAGAGTCCAGTCGGGTAGCAAGCAGAGGGCAACCAATCGATCTGTCTCATGCTGATCTCTCTTTCTTTCTCTCTCTCTCTCCCTTCCTCCCTCCCTCCCTTCCTCCAGTAGGCAGTAGGCAGAGGGCCAGTTGCTGGGTCTTTCCCCCCACCTCCCTTTCACTCTCTAAATAATCAATAGAAAAAATATCTTTTCATGAGGATTTAAAAAAATAGTTGCTCACACTTTGGGCTTGTTCTTTGGAACTTCTGCGTAGCATGAAAAGCACCTGCTCTGGGTGTCACCTTGGTGCGGAGTGTAACTCAGGTACATAAACTTGGGACACAGATGCAGTGGAGTCAAGTGCAGGGCCCATGGGCACGCAGGGGGATGTGTCACATCTCCATCCCTGACCGGTGTCTCCACACCAGGGCATAGGTGGGCAGTTGGCCATGACCTCATTAGTCCTTCCTCCCAGTCTCGGGTTTATCTCTGAAAAGGATGAGGACCTGATTTCTAATGTCTGGGTGTTTGTGACTTCATGGATCCCCAGCTCCACCCCAGGTTGTATTACACAAAATGACTTCTAGCCCGGCCAGTGTGGCTCAGTGGTTGAGTGTTGGCCTATGAACCAGGAGGTCATAATTCGATCCCCAGTCAGGGCACGTGCCTGGGTTGTAGGCTCTATCCCTAGTAGGGGGTGTGCAAGAGGCAGCTGATCAATGATTCTCTCTCATCATTGATGTTTTCTCTCCCTCTCTCTCCCTCTCTAAAATCAATAGGAAAAAAAATGTTTTAAATGACTTCTATTCTGCCATACACATGCTCTCCCCAGCCCCCAAAGAAATCTTCTTCCTGCCGGTCACCAGTCTATCGGGTTTGTATCCAGTTGATATAATAATACATTCAAAGTGAACAAGAACCCCCATATTCATAAGAGGAAAAACTAAGGAGAAGAGGTTTTGAATCAATGACTAGCGAGGGCGCTGAGGTCTGTAAGGGGCTTCTGGTAGTTTCCTTTTAAACTCCTTTTTTTTCTTCTTGGCTCTGTTTTCTGAAATTGTTGAGGAGATTCTCAGGTTTCAGGCTGGCTTTGATTGATCGGCTTCCTGAACATTAAATTATGTGAATAAATAATAAAAATCTAACAACTGACTTGGCTTCTAACGATAGCCGGCCCTCCCTGACTTACGCTGAGAAATCTGGATGCTTTCTGCGTTCATTCTCCTCTTTAGAACTGTTCTCACGTTTATTATTCCAGGAATTAAAATGTCTGTTTTTAAAAATCTCATATTTCTTCCCCTGGGTCTTATCGCTGCTATTCCTGCCTGCCTGATTTTCCATGGTGACTTGAACTAATTTATTTTCATCTTCTCCCGGCAAATGAAATTTCCCTAACCTTTCTCCATGAGATATTACAAAGGATATTACTCACGGTGCTTAATTCCTTCCCACCTTTCTGGCAATTATATGCTCCGTGAGGTGTGGTCCAAGGCTGCAGAGAATTCTGCAGCTATACCTAAGCCCAGCTTCATCCTCAAGAAATAGGACCCCTGTGGGTTGTCTCATTTTCACAGTTACATCTATTGCAATGTGTATCCTATTGAGTGTATACTTTACACCTGCGGGTGTATACACCCTCTCAAACCTCTGTAGTGTCTCTGCTAAGTCCATAGTGGTCAGCACACAGACACAGACAGCAGTGTGGTGGAAGGGGAGTGGGAGGGTGGAGATCGGGAGGCTAAGCAGGGGAAAGAGGGACAGAGGGAGACTTGGCTGCGGCGGTGGGTGCACGAGGCAGTGTGCAGATGCTGTTGGTTGAGTTGTACACACCAAACCTGCGTGGTTTTGTAAACCCATGTCACCCCAATAAATCCCATTAAAGTTTTAAAGATATATGAAGTTGAGGATACGGATAGTTGTTCATCACCGGTGGATGGGATTTGTTGGTCAGGCTTGAGCAGGGCTGAAAACCACAGGTGAGGACCTGCGTGGAGGCTCTCGCTCCCCTGGCCCTGCAGTTAGGCTCTGAAGGCGTCTCCTGTTGGTTCTTCTCTCTTTTAGGAAATTCTACTCTCCTCTCAGTTCAGAAAACATTCCCTGGCCTTTGTAGACACTTTAAACGCGACATCAGAGTTCAGTGACAGGGGTGTCGTGCAGATGCTCTTGGTTTTTATTTGCCAGAAATAAGGAAGGAAAATTATGTAAGAAACTATGGAACAGTTCTCGCGAGAAGATGCACGCATGTCATGCTTTCGTGAGCACAGCCCAGGTGGCAGGGAACCGAGGCCAGGGCCGGAGCTGGGTTTGGGCTGGAGCAGCAGCGCCAGCAAAACGTCATTTACCAGGAAAGGATGGATTTAGCCCCAATTCGGGCCCCGCTGAGATTCAGGGAATAACAACTTCATTTGCTAGTTTGAATGGAAGTCTGTTTTGTTTTTCAATCTGATATCATATCCTCAAAGCCTCTGTTGTCTTCTTAGATTTTCCCATTTCATAGAATCCTCTCTCAGGTGTCCTGGCGCATAGCCGCTCCACTCTTTCCTCATTTGCATACACAGATGGAGACCAACTAGGATATGCTTTGCTTTCCCTACTAAGTCCCCGCTCTGAGTCCCAGGCACCGTTCTCAGTCGCCCTCTCTGCTTGTTCCCGTGTCGGTCATCGGGAACAAGTGGGAAAGCAGCACCTTTGTCCAGAGAAGCGGGTGACACACAAGTGCTTCTACTTCACAGGAACGCCCCATTGCCATGTTGAGTGGCTTCCTGTTTGTGTCTTTGACTTTGTATTTTAGTAGCCAAGGTTCCTCCTGTTCAAGTTGATTAGTCGTTTGTCAACATTTCTAATGAGTCTCTTAATTTTGTTGCTTACATTATGGGCTAATCACCTTGCCTTCTGGCCTTTGCTGTCTTTCTGATTTTTGATAATTAAGACACCATTTATGAAACAAGTGCTTACTTACATGACAATGGTTGGAAGGGAATGTACTTGTCCAAAGAAAATTGCCAGTTTTCATGATTCATTATTCCCACTCCCTATTTCTCTGGCAAAAAAAAAAAATAAACAACAACAACAAAATAACACCATAAAACATTAATATTTTAAGAATGTGAACATTTCTGTGAATCATAAATTTCAGTTGTTTTTGTATTCACTATGAAAGATTACTTTGGGGGAATGTTTTGTTTACATGTAGATGTTTGCATAAAGATGAAGAAATAGTCAATCGAAGTCTCCATAGACTTGTCTAGAGTGGGTAAGCTTTAAAGTTTCTGTGAATTTTAACCTTGCAAGTAGGCAGGCTCTGTCTGTCAACATTTTCTCCAGGCAAGACTGGGAACATAGCAGTCAGTTTGTTCCTGTTAGTAAGACTCTCATATTCACATAGTTAGTCCCAGTCTGTCTGTTGAATTCCAAATCAACAACCCAACACCATGTTTCACAGCTTCATTATATATTGCAGGCACTATAATATCAGTAAGTCCCAAACCAGAATCATTATGTCCTATTTAACCAATCCTATCCCACAAGTCCCCCAAATTCAACTTACCACATTCTTAGCCTCAAAATATACCCAAGTTAGAGAGGAATTTTCTCAACAAAAAATCATGTACAAAAATCCTAGTGTCACTTTAATGGAAGAAACATGGATCTTTCCACTAATGTCAGGAGCAGGGCACCCCTTTCCACCACTGGTAGAAGCTCCAGCTAATGCAATATAACAAGAAAAGAAAGTAGTATGTCTACAGATTGGGAAGGAGGGAACTCACCAACTCAATAGCAAAACAAAAAAAAAATCCCAATTAAATTGAGCAAAGGACCTGCATAGATATTTCTTAAAAGAAGATACACAAATGGCCAGCAGATATGTGAAAAGGTACCTATGTTACTGATCTTCATCAGGGACAAGCAAATCAGCACTACAGTGAGATTTCCCATCACAGCTCTTCGAATGGCTGGTCATCAACAGCACATGACAGCATGTTCTGGCAAGGCTGCGGAGAGGGAACGCCTGTGCACTGTTTGTGGAGATAGAAATCGGTGAAGCCATTATGGAAAACAGGAGGGAGTTCCCTCAAAGACTTGCAAGTAGAACCAGCAAGCGATCCAGTGATCCCACTTCTGGATATATACCCAAAGGAAATGAAGCAGGCACCTCAAAGAGATACCCACACTCCTGTGTTCACTGCAGCATCATTCACAGTAAACAAGATATGAAAACAACTTAAATGCCCAGAAGAATGAGCATATAAGGAAAATGTGCTCTTGCTCTCTCTCTATCTATGAATATCAGTTCCCGTTTACAAAGAAAGAAATATTACCCTTGTAGAAACGTGGATGAACCTGGAGGACAGTATGCTAACTGACATAGGCCAAACACAGACAGATAAATACTGCATGACCTTACTCCTGTGTGAAACCTAAAAGAGTCAAAATCATTAGAGCAAGGAGTAGAACTATCATTGCCAGAGGTGGTAGAGGGGAGGGAGAAGTAATTGAAGAGGAGATGTTGATCAGAAGGTATACAATTTTAGCTATGCAAGAAGAATGATTTCTGGAAATCTGATGTATATCATAGTGATAATAGCATTATCACATCCTTCAAATTTGTTTAAGAAGACATATTTTTAAAAATATATTTTTATTGATTTCAGAGAGGAAGGGAGAGGGGGAGAGAGATAGAAACGTCAATGATGAGAATCACTGATCGGCTGCCTCCTGCACACCCCACTGGGGATCAAGTGAGCCTATAACCTGTGTCCTGACCAGAAATCGAACCTTGACCTCCTGGTTCATAGGTCTATACTCAACTACTGAGCCATGCTGGTTAGGCTAAGAAGACATCTTAAATTGAAAATAACACACACACACACACACACACACACACAGTAATTATGTAGAAGTGTTGAATATGTTACTTGGCTTGATTGTAGTACTGTTTTCACAATGTGTACATATATCAAAACATCAACTTGTATGCTTTAAATATGTGCTTTTTATTTGCCAAAGGTATCCCAATAAAGTTGTTAACAACGTATTTACTATCTAAGTACAAGCACGCCTGCAGTGTCTGTAATTCTCTCACGCGCAGTCACGTGCACCTGGTGGTTAAACCGCGGTGCTGCAGGATTTGTCCACAGACCTCTTCCTGCCTCGGTGGTGCTCTGTGCTATAAACACAGATCATTCTTCTGTCCTGGTCAGACATTCCCCTGAGCCTCTTACCTGTAATAGTAAGTCTTCACCTTTCTACATGGCATTCAAAATAAGCTGACATCCACCAGTCATCTGACTTCTTTCAGCATAACACTAAAATTGCCTACTTTTAGAGAAAAAAAAAAAAACCAAGTTTGCAGGTTTGTCAAGTTTTGTGTTATATGTGGGAAAGATTAAATTTCATGGTTCCCCAGCACATAGGCAGAAACCACTGTGTTAAGAAATATAGTCGACAAGTTATTATAGTTACTGTTCTGTCTTACTCTTTTGCGGCCATATTCTAAGTTCCTTGAGAATGTGAATATGCTTAGAAACTAGAGTATCCCTTTTTTTCTAATCAAATCTAATAAAACTAAATCACAAATCTACTCCATGTAAGTACTCTGAATTACAAGGTAAGACAGATGGAATCAGGTCCCACGTCGGCTGTTGGATCTTAGCGAACTCCATTCATAAGGCATCTTTTTGCTTTACCTATGAAGTGAAAATAAATAGACCGAATTATATGGCTCTTTCCAGCAGGTCTAAAATGAGCTGAGAAAGCGCCTCGTAAGGTGTGGGTTAGCTGGTCTGGGTCAGTAGAAGCTACGGGGGAGAGGTCAGCAGGCAAATAACTTCAACGATAGGGAGGGCTAGGCTGAGTCTGGAAGGAGGAAGTATGAAAGTTACAGTCCCAGAAAGCATTAGAAGTTGACACATTAGGAAGAGATACCCTCTTTCCCCCAAAATAAGACAGTGTCTTATATTAATTTTTGCTCCCAAAGATGCGCTAGGTCTTATTTTCAGGGGATGTCTTATTTTTCCATGAAGAAGAATACAGTACATATTTATTGTTGAACCAAAAAAAAAGGAAATTTATTATCTGTGTGTCCACACAATGTGCCCGACTCTTGCCCCGCACGACTCACTGTCTAATTGTGAGTCAGCCAGACTCCGTCAGGGCAGAGCAAGCAGCAGGCGGCAGCTTGTCCTGGTGGCAGCGGCGCAGGCTCTCTGATTAAAAGAGACCTCGTACTTCTTCTCTGCTCCGGCTACACTACGGCCAACAGTGAGCTGTGCGGCAGCGCCCGCCGCTACAGCCCCGAGTCCAGAGTTACAGTAGCTTCCGGGGGTCTTATTATCGGGGAGGCCTTATGTTCGGTGGGGGGCTTATTATCAGGGAGGCCTTATGTTCAGGGAGGCCTTATTATTGGAGAGGTCTTATTTTGGGGAGGTCTTATTTTCGGGGGTGTCTTATATTTCAGCAAGAGGCAAAACTGTAAGTAGGTCTTATTTTGGGGGGATGTCTTACTTTTGAGGAGACAGGGTAGAAGAAACATAGTCCATACTCAGGTGTGACGAGTCACCAGCGCACCACAGTTCAGGATGTTCAGCAACTGTGTGGCCTATAAAAGACAAAATTGGGCTGTTTCCAAATTTTATAGAAGATGTAAAATTCCATTTCTAAGTTTCCCTCAAAAGCAGATTACATAGTTGATAAAAAATAAAGAACAGCCCCAGGTACGAGGCCCTTCTTTATAGTTTGCATAAATTGCATCTATCTCACAAAATTATAGCACTGTTGTTATGACACTAATATAGAAATTCTTTAATGTCTCCTCCACTTAATTTGCATATGTAACTGACAGCTGATTAGAAATGATGAAAACATAATTATGGAAACAAACCTAGAAGAAGGAATGCAGTCTCGCCTGGTGAATTGTGGCCACGTTGGCTTCGTGCGCAGACTTGTTAAGATGGACAGTAATTAGGTTTCTTCCCGTCAGGACCCCCCACTCGAAGAAATCAGAAAATGAGATGCAAACGTGAGGAAAATGCTAAGCAGTGTGTTCAGAGCCAGATCGGGAGTGAAAGCCTCCGTTTCAACTTCCCGCCAGGTCCTCACGCCCCGGGCACAGGGATGCTGCTGTATTTGGCTATAGAGTAAGGTGACCAGACGTCCTGCTTTTGGCGGGACAGTCCCAATTTTTAACAATTTGTCCCGCGTCCCACGGCGTGTTAAAAAAGTCCCGATTACTTTTTGTAATATTTTAAGTAATAATAAAAAAAAGAAAAAAAAGAAAGAACCCCCCCCCCCACACACACACACACACACACACACTGGTCAATGGTGTACCTCTTTAAATCTGGTCACCTTACTATAGAGCTAGAGGCCAGCTCAGCAGTAAAAGTGTTGCATTTACTGAAAGAACGGGACCCTTAGCCCAACTCTGAGCTTCCGGGAAGCTCTCTGAGACATCTTTTAACAGGAAGAAGTGTCCTGTGTATTTACTTACACGCTCATTTATTTAACATACTAGTGTGTATTCAATGCCAGTGACTCACAATCTGGAAACAAGTAAAAAGCAAAACTGAGACTAATATGTTCAGGACCGCTTCACCAATAGGAAAACAGCTCCTAAAGTCGAAGAGAAGACCACTGCTGAATAAACACACGATGGGCAACGTATGAGCACATGGCTCACAACGGAATAAAAACAGCTGCTGTTGAACATAAATAGGTGCTTTTAGGGCTAAAATTAAGAAAAATGTAAATCAAAATACCTTGAGCCCTGGTTGGGTGTTGTCCCAGGCACCGAAAGGTTACCAGTTCGATTCCTGGTCGGGGCACATGCCCAGGTTGTGGGCTCAATCCCAGCCACAGGGCATGCAGGACGCAACCGATCAATGTTCCACTCTCACACCAATGCTTCTCTTCCTCTCCCTCGCCTCCGCCTCCCTCTCTCTAAAAAAAAATCAATTAAAAGCCTGGGGATCACAAAGCCTGGTCATGGTGGCGTACCTTCTAGTGTATTCATCATCCTGCATATAACGGAACATGTTTGAAACAGACTCACCAGGAAGGATGGACACAGGAGCGGCCAGAGCAGCAGGGACCCGAGGAGGCATTGCACTTGCGAAGAGGGGCAGCTCCTGCTGCAGAGGACAGTCTCTCTCAGAGGCATGAGGGTACCTAGAACTTGGAGATAAATTTGAAATCTTTCCTTTAAGAGAAGGACCCGAGGGCAACCACAGCAGCTGGACTGTGCAGAGACACGTTGCAGAAGCGACCTGGGGTGACGAGGCTCTGGGTTCTGCACCAAGTCTGCCCTCGTTGCCGACTCTCACACTCCACATCCTGGGGTGGGTCCTGAGCACTCCCAGCCAAACTGAAAACAACTATGGCGGCTACTGCTCTTCGGAGTTGCAGACACATTAGAATATGAGGTCAAGTTAATGTTGCTAAAGAAGGGAACAAAACGAAAACAACGTTGTGGAGGGGAATATAAGGAAACCTCTATGACATGTAACGAAGGAAGTCCAGAATGCAATTGTCAGTTACCCAAACTATTAGACAGGTTTTTAAAAGGAGGCGTGAGCTATGCGTCAGAGGCAAGGCAGGAAATAAAGAGCAGCCTTCACATGACTCAGAGGATGGGACTAGCAAATGCTGATTTCACAGCAGCTGCTGCAGCCAGGCTCAAGAATAATAAACAACATGACTGTGGTGGGAAAGTAATCGATATTAGCAGAAAATGTACACAAAGAACCAAGTGCGATTCCTAAGAGTGAAAAGCGAACTATCTGAAATTGAAAATAAAGAAGAAGAGCTTCCTCTTTGCATGAAGTTGCCAACATGTTGAAAACGAAAGAAGAAACCAGCGCCCATGGATGCGGGTCAGTAGACGTTACCCAACTGGAAAGCGTGAGGACAGAGAGAAGATGAAGAAGTCTCTGAGGTGCGCAGACAAATAGCACAGCTGTCGCAGAAAGGAAGGAGGTGAGGGTGCACAAGGAAACAATGTTCCAAGAACTAGCGTTTCAAAATGTCCCCCAATTAGTAAAATCCATAAATTTAAAGATTCTGGATGTTTAGTGGACCCCTCGGGAAGGTAAAGTCAAAGCCAGGAATGACTGGCTTATTTCACTTCCATTGGGGCAAGCTTTTGCCTTCCTTATTGCTCTACCCCTAGTGGATCAGATATTTTGCATGTAAAAGTTAAAGCCATTATTAGACTTACATAACTGGGAAAATATTTTGAGAGAATTGTCAAGCTGTGTGTGAAAGGCTTTGAGAATCTTTTACTTTAATTTAGGAAATAAATCCAAAGAATCATTTGCAAACTACATAATAGCAATATTCAAGTCAGGGAACCCAATTCTCTTGTCTGCTTTTTAAATAAAGAATGAAACACAAAATTCTAGCCAATACCCAATAAAACAAAAAGAACTGCTCTGAGTCAATATTAATGCCAAATAAAAGAAAGTGGTGAATAGAGAGCACGAAGTTAACTGTTGAATGTGCGTGTAGATGCAGGTAGAAAGTCAACAGAGAGAAGGTCAAACTCTCATAAAGAGAGAAAAACACCCTGCATAGGTCTAGAGCTAACTTCCAGAAGGTTCTCCATTAGTTTGTCTTTTAATTATTGTAGAAACATTTTAAGTATGTTACAACCTTCCTAAACCATGGAATCTGTCAAGTAAAAATAGCAGTGGTTGTTATAACAAATAATCCCCAACTCTCACTGGCATGTTTTAGCGGAACAAAGATCTAATCCCACTTAGGCAGCGTTCCGTGTGGATATCCGTGGTTGGGCATGCCTCCTCCATAGCTGTCGGTGGTGGATCAAGGCCCTTCCATCACGTGGCTTTGCCATCTCCCAGTGGCTGTGTCCAGGTGAGAGGACATGGATGGGAGTGGGGGGGTGGGGGGAAGAGTATGGACAATGTTATGGAGCAGTTAGGAGGAAGGCCTAGAAAGGGCTACCGTCTGCTGCTGCAGTGAACGGCCCCTCGGGAGGCCGGAGGTGTGGTCTCTGTGCACCCAGCTAGGCGATACAGTGATCTGGTGTGTGCAAGGCAAGGACTCTGGCCCTGAGAGTCGTCTGCCTGGTAACTCCACTGGCTGCTTCTACCAGGAGTTCTGCAGGCACAGAGCCATTCTTTGTCTACGTAGCTCCCTTAGAGACGGGGGTGGTGTTCCTCTCCTTCACATACATCTCATCCCAGATTGAAACATAAGTGCTTCAAAGAACTGTTCTCATGTCAAATCAACATGGACTTGATTATAATTGTGCTCAAAGGATAACCACATGCTCCCTGCACCATCTTTTGAATATGAGTCCTAAAAGGAGATACAGGTCATACAGGGGGATGGAGGTCATACAGGGGGGATATAGGTCATACAGGGGGATATAAGTCATACAGGGAGATGGAGGTCATACAGGGGTACTCAGGCTGTTCAGGGGGATATAGGTCATATAGGGGATAGAGGTCATACAGGAGGATTCAGGTCATTCAGGGAATAGAGGTCATATAGGTGGATGGAGGTCATACAGAGGGATATAGGTCAAAACAGGAGAATGGAGGTCATACAGGTGGATGGAGGTCATACAGGGGGATACAGGTCATACAGGGGGACTCAGGTCGTTCAGGGGGATACAGGTCATACAAGAGGGTGATTATCACATACTGCTTGAGGTGTGCTCGCAGGGTTTGCTGGAACTCTCTTTACCTGCTTACCCCTTTCTGAAATGACTCACTCTTTTGCTGTACTGTGTGGGGGTTGGTTTTACTAGGACTGGAATCACTCTCCATAAGAATATGACTCAAATCAGTTAGGATTTCTTGGAGTATTTTTTCAGTAAAAGATTTAAAAGCAATACGATTCCTTACTGCACAGGTCTCTCCAAAACTGCTGAACACCAACGTATGCTCGAAGTTGAAAGGAGTGGGAACATTGTCTGAAGGCACAGCATTAAGTCAGGAGGAACATTTTTTTCGCTGCATCTGAACTTGAGTGTTTCCACAGCAGCGCTCCGGCAGGCTCATTACCAGGGACTGGCTGCTCTTCCTGCTCAGGGTTGTTTTCGGGAGCAGACCATCACATCAGCCTTGCAGTGGGCTTTGGGGACATAGCACAACCCTCTCCGTGCATGGAAAAGGGAAGGGACTCCCAGGCTTGGACTGAGCCAGGCCTTCCAGGTAAACCTCCCTACTCGGGGTGGAGGAGGCAACCCAGACATTGCTGGGAGTCCAGACGCTAAACACAGGGCCAAGGGAGAGGTGGCAACAAAAACGATGGTGACCTAGCCAGTTTGGCTCAGTGGATAGAGCATCGGCCCCACAGGCTGAAGGGTCCCAGGTTAGAATCCTGGTCAGGGAACATGCCCGGATTATGTGCTCGATCTCCAGTAGGGGGCATACAGGAGGCAGCGATCAATGATTCTCTCTCATCATTGGTGTTTCTATCTCTCTCTCACCCTCTTCCTTCCTCTCTGAAAGCAATAAAGGAATATATTTTTGTAAAAAATGATAGACGATCCCCTCCCCATAGGTATTGCCTGTTCTGTGCTATGCCCATTGATTGTGAGTGGACTCAAAACACATGAAGCAAAAACTGAAGGAACTTCCAGAAGAAGTAGACAGACCCATGATTACAGCTGGGGGTGCTTCCCCTCTCTCAGTAATCTATAGGCCAAGCATGCAGGACGCCAGCAAGGAAGCTGACTGTTGGAAGAACTGCCAACAAACTTCGCCAAACTGCCCTTCATAGAACACGCCACCCAACACCAGTGGCATGGACTGATGTTCAAGCGCACGAGGGACATTCACCAAGGGAGGATGGATCCTGGGCCACCAAACACGCCTCAACTATTTCCGTTAAGTTGTAATTATATATATTTTGTAAAAATAACTAAGTACTAAGAAAGTAGCAAATATTTCTGGAAGACAGAATATCTGAAAATTGAAAAGCACACTTTCAAATAACCAAATGGGACAGAGATGGGCTGATTAAGGAAATTAGAACACATTTTCACCTTAAAATGAAAATGCAACATATGAAGATGTGTAATGTGTCACCAATGTACTGTTTAAAGGAGTTTCAAAACATTACTTTCTTAAGGAAGAATAATTTCTCCAGTCTGTGCGCCTGAAAACACTAGAGAAAATTATTGAAATCAGTTGTTTTTGGAGAAGATCAGATTGATAAGCTGCTAGCCAGGTTGATCGAGAAAAATATAGAGAGATATGACTCACATCACTAATTTTAGGAATGAAAACAAGCATAAATAACTCAGAGACATTAAGGGTCTAATAGAGAAATATTACGGAAACATTTTGCACATAATTTGGCAACTTATAAAGTGGACACATTTCTTGAAAGACAGGTACTGGCAGATCTCGGTGTAGAGCTGAAAGTGGTGACCAGTGTAATATCTATTAAAGATATTGAATCTGTCGTTGAAAACTTTCCAACAATGAAACCTGCACAACGATGAAAGGTCCAGATGGCTCGACTGGCAGGTTTTCCTGTTCATTTGCTGGTTTGCAAGCTTGGGGCTTCCTGGGTGGAATCTGAAACTGATCCCCAGATGGAGGGTGAGGAGAGAGGAAGAGAGGCAGGCACTCCAGACAGGTGGGTGGCAGGGGGAAGAAGGAGGGGGACTTCCATTCCCGCTTGACTTGGGCAGCTGCAAGCGAATAGATTACCACACTGCCCCCCCCCCCTCGCCCCCAGAATCTTCAGTTTGCGTAGAGGCCTGCATGGGGATCCGTCTCGGTCTTGTACACCATCCGGAGGGTCTCAGCACCAATGACTCTCTCAAGGCCGCATCCTTAACGGTGGCCCCGCTGTGGGAACTTGAGCAGAAAGTGCTTTCCAACAATGGGGGAGGGGTGGGGAGCCTTTAGATGCTCGGGTTCAGCTCACCAGTCAACCAGTGATGAGGTCCTCCCAGCGACCTCCTCCAGCAACATTTAAAGAAGAAATAATACCAGTTCCACTCAAAGTCGGAAAAGTAGTCCAGGGTCAAACATTTAAAAATTCCATTAACATTCCATAACAGCGAGAGCATGGGTTGTCACCCTCTTGTAATCAAGACCTTTACAAATGTTTGCAATACCTTCTTTTAACTGTGTTTATAAATGTATTTGTCAGTGTTGACAAATGTGACTAATCCCATTGGGAGATTTATTGGAGGCAGGTCTATGCAGTCAGGGTTATCCACTGTGCAAGGCTTTACTTGGTTGTGCCACACAGTCAACTCAACTGTTCCGTTGATTTTTTTTATATATTTTATTGATTTTTTACAGAGAGGAAAGGAGATAGAGAGTTAAAAACATTGATGAGAGAGAAACATCGATCAGCTGCCTCCTGCACATGCCCTACTGGGGATGTGCCCACAACCAAGGTACGTGCCCTTGACCGGAATCGAACCTGGGACCATTCAGTCCGCAGGCCGACGCTCTATCCACTGAGCCAAACCGGCAAGGGCTGATTTCTTAATTTATTGAGAGTGCTGCTTTTATCACACAGTGTGCGCCACCAGAATGTTCTTATATCATCGTCACAAAAACAAGTAATTTGTAGCTTTCTTTTTAAAACTTCGGACTGAATTGGCAGAGCACACACATTAATGCGCACACTTTCCATAATGAACTTCTCAGATACTGACGTTGCTTCCATGATTTTGCTAGAACCAGTGTTGGAATGAACAGATCATAATTGAGGCATGAAATGTAAAATTATCATTTAACTGTCTGCAAAGATCTTCGTGTACTAATGGAGTCAACACATTTATTTTTATTTTTCATTCTGCACAAGAAAAAGAAGACAACATAATTCAGAACAATAGGCTTTTAATCCACATTAAAAGCCCTGCTTCAAATTGTGATGAGTAAAAACAAGCACATAGATGAAATCACCATCTTCAGACACAGACTTAAAAAAAAAATTGACTTTTTTTTGGGGTGGCATTGGTTAACCACATTATGTAGATTTTAGTCAGTGGTTGTCAACCTTCCTAATGCCGTGACCCTTTAAAACAGTTCCTTATGTTGTGGTGACCCCCACCATAAAATTGTTTTCATTGCTACTTCATAACTGTAATTTTGCTGTTGTTATGAATCATAATGTAAATGTCTGATATGCAGGATGTATTTAGGCGACCCCTGGGAAAAGGTCGTTCAGCTCCCAAAGGGGTTGTGACCCACAGATTGAGAACCACTGGTTTTAGTTGTACAATCTTGTAAAATATCATCTGTATATTGTGTCCCCACCCTAAGTCAAGTCTTCTGTCACCTTTTCATTTACATGTGGAATCTAATGAACAAAATAAACGAACAAACAAAATAGAAACAGACGCATAGATACAGAGAACAGACTGACAGCTGTCAGAAGGGAGAGGTGTTGAAGGTTGGGCATAAAAGATGAAGGGATTAAGTTTTTTTTAAAAAAAGGAAAAACATATAGACACAGACAACAGTACGGTGATTGCCAGAGGAAAGAGGGGGTGGGGATGGTAGAATAGAGTAGAGGCAGGCACAGCCTTTTAAAAATCACCTCTAACGTGACGAGATGCTGAGGCACATGGGTATGTTTTGGTTTTCATGTCGTCAGTGACGTTACCGTTGACCCCTATGGTGGAATGTTAAATTCCATCATACAACCTGTGAAGTTTCACATTCATTGTCAATTTCACTGAGAAAAAATATATATGACACTTGATATTTTTTGTTACACTTTCATTTCTTCTGAAATGCTTTCTTTAAATTAAAGCATCACCAAAAAAAAAAAAATTAGGCAGTTACAGATAGACTATATGGCAAAAGCACTATTCAGACGATTTTCTATCCCAGGCATCAGCACTCTTTCTGTAAAGGCGAGACACTTTAGGATTTGCAGCCCTAAGATCTTTATCACACTACTCAGCTCTGCCATCGAACACAAAGGCAGCCATAAGCTCTGTATAAACTGCTTCAGGGCACTGACTTCCAACTCACAGATAAATCAGTTCTGGAAATCTACCACATGGCCCCTCGGTTACAGTCAACAATAGGTGTTATAAACTTCAAAGTGGCTAAGAGACTAGATCTTAATTCTTCTCACCACAAAAAAGAGATGATTATGTGCCGTGACAGAGATGTTAGCTGACGCTGTGAAGGTAATCATATTGCAATATATATAAATGTATCAAACCAACACACTGTACGCCTGAAAGGTACACAGGGTCATTTGTCGATTTTGTTTCAGTAACGAAAGCGAGTGAACATGGATGTGTTCCTGTAAGACTTTACTTATGGGCACTGACATGTGATTCCCTATAATCACCGCCTCTCCTGGAGTGTTGTTCAGCTGTTGATCCTCACCTGAGGATATGTTTCCATTGATCTTTTACAGAGAGTGGAAGAGAGAGGGAAAGAGAGAGAGAAACATCGATGTGAGAGGAATGCATTGATTGGTTGCTTCCTGCATACGCCCCGACCAGACCCCAGGCCGGGGAGAAGCTTGCAACCAAGGTACATGCCCTTGACCAGAATCGAACCCAGGACCCTTTGGTCCATAGGCTGACTCTCTATCCGCTGAGCCAAACCAGCTAGGGCTAGAGCATACTTTTATTTTGCCAGCTGTAAGGTCCTGGGTAAATCAGGATGGATGGTCACAATACTGAGATGTCAAAGTTGATAGCATCGCCTAAGAATATTGTGAGAAAGCACAGGTGTTTGAAATCCTGGGATAATAACGTATGGCGGGGGCGGGGGGGGCGGGGGTCAGAGGTGGTCCTTAAGGATCCAGCATTTGGAGGGCGTCAGGAGGCCGTAGAGGATATGGGTATAAACCAGGGCATTCTGGTGAGGAGCAGGAGAAGGTTTCTCCCAGCAGACCTGTAGACGCGGGATGTGGACGAGGGAGTGGGGGCCGGTGGGAGAAGCGGGCCCTCTGGGGTTCGCCCAGTGGCTGCTGCTTCAGAGGAAATGTTCTATTTGATTTCTTTGTATTTCTCAGAAATACCAAGGTGATCTCATCTCAGATACTCCTGCCAGCGCACATACAAAGATGTCTTTTTCTCCAGGGAGCTGTTCTAGCTCACTCTGTGGATTTTATTCCTTCTTCTGACCTACTTCGGTGCCGTCTGTACAGTCATTAGAGCAGGTCTTCCAGGTCACCGTACCAATGACTTCACGCCAGTCCCCATCAACACTGAGCTCCTGAGAGCTCTAGGCATGGCCTTGTTTGTTCGTGTGACACCACGACCTAGGACAGAGCTTAACACCAAATTAAGAGCATGAGCATCTGCTGTGCAAATCTTGATCACAGAACTGATGCGATTTGCATTCTGTGTTCGTCACTCACACTTTTATTACAAGCACTGCATGTTGCTTTATAGTCTTCATAATTATCACTCTAATGTCTACATAAAAGCCCATCAAGTTCCTGTGTCATAATTTGCCGTATTATCTTGGCTTTGCATATTGACCTTTCCTCCACAGTTTCACTATTCATTAAATATTGGCCATTACTTTGTCCTTTTTTTTTTTTTTAAATCTGGAGGCTTGATGGCATGATTTCAATTCTCATGTCTCTTAAAAACATCTTTTTAACCAAATTTGGCTTCTTTCCACAAACACACTTTTTTGTTGATCAAAGTAATATTTAATGTTATTAGTCAGAATATGTGAATGTAAACAAAGAATGTAATACGCACAAGTAAATATACCACAATATGTAAATATATAAAGTATAAATTTTAGATAGAAATATTTCACTGAGACATGACTTACATCTGAGGAATATTTAATTGTACACATGACTATGGGGTATTTATCATTTAAATTAGGGGGAAATGAGCAAAAAAAGACCTTCCACTCACATTGAACAAGTCTTAATCTGGCATCCCTGCTAGGAAAAACTAGCCTCAGAGATAGGAAAAAGTGTGTAAGCTTTGCAACCATAGGTCCCTGATCATTATAACCCAAAATCAGGGAACCAGCTGAGGGCATGAAACGTTCTCATACTTGCATAATACATGTGATCCAAATGTAGTGGATATGAAGTCAAATTTTTCATACATAATTATTCATCAATTTCAAAAGTTGTTACCAATCATTTATGTTTAAAGCAATTTTATTAAGTACTAGAGGCACATGATCTATGATATTCATGCACTTGGGGGAGGGTGTTCCCTCAGCCCGGCCTGCGCCTTCTCACAGTCCGGGAGCCCGTGGGGGATGTCTGACTGACGGCTTAGGCCCACTTCCCATGGGGTTAAGCTATCAGTCAAACATCCTTAGGCCTGACGCAGAGGCAGGAGAGGCTCCTGCCACTAATGCTGCACTCACCAGCCGTGAGCCCAGCTCAGGATTTATGGCTGAGCGGCGCTCCCACTAACTACCAGGAGGCAGCTCCTGTGTTGAATGTCTGCCCCCTGATGGTCAGTGCACGTCATAGCAACTGGTCATTCTGCCGTTTGGTCAATTTGCATATTAGCCTTTTATTATATAGGATAATATAATCTAATAAAAGAGTAATATGTAATTAACCATCACTCCAAGACACCTAAGCCACGCCCACCAGCCAAGCCATGCCCACCAGCCAATCAGAGCAACTATATGCAAATTAACCCAGCCAAGATGGCAGTTTATTTGTATACACAGGCTCGGAGCAAAGACTGAAGACAGCCTAGAAGGAAGCCAAGTGCTGCAGGAGGGAGCCAAGTGGCAGAGAAGGGAGGGAGCGAGGCAGCGGAGACAGGAGGGAGCGAGGCAGTGGAGACGGGAGGAAGCAAGGCCTCGCTCCCTTCTCTGCTTCACTCCAGCCCAGGAAGCCCTATTCTTGCAGGAATCTTCCTGCAATGGGCTCCTAATGTATATATAATAAGCTATGCCTACTGTATTGAAAATGTAGAATTGAATATCTTTTGATACACACACACACACACACACACACACACAGGAAATCATTATTACAGTCAAAACTCTGAAAAGTTTTCGTGTGTCTCATTGTATTCTTTCCTTCAACCCCTTCCTGTGCTCTATCATAATCAAACTACCACTTACCTGCTTTGTGTTATTATATATTAGTTTGCTTTTTCTAAAGTTTTATATAAATAGAGTCATACAGTATGGATTCATTTGGTCTGGCTCTCTGTGTGCCAGCAATTATGATAAACCTTTGTATATGTTACCTATGTCACTGTTTTTCAGCTGTCTTCAAATTCTTCAGAAGGCACATAACCAGAGGCAGGTTTGATATTCTACTTTGAAAGTAAGATCCTCACCTAAATTCTTGCCCTGTTTTATGGCCTCTGACACTCAGAGACTAGGATGTGGTCTCTGCGAACAGGAAATAGCCCAGCTCAGCCCTCCTCTGCATAGTACACATCCTTAAACCTTGCCTCTAACCTTGAAAGGCTTATCTGGGTCGATTCAAACCAATGAATACGGGCTTCGTTAGAGGAGTGGACAAAAGGCACCTCAACAGCTCCTGAATCCGTGGTCTCAGGAATGTTACACTAAAGGACCATCAGTCACACTGTGTGATCCTGATTTCTTACCAGCCTGGACACACGAAACCAAGAGTGAGTCCACAAAGCATGTGGCCACATTGATTCTCGTGGGCCATCATTCAAGGCATCTAGCATCGTCACTAATTTTTTCCTTAAAGTCAGGATTTTACAAAATGGAAAGTTGGATCTTTTGAGACCTTTAGAATATAGTTGAATATGCAGCTCTCATATATACTGATATAAAGACCACCCTGAGTAGTGTCAGGGCATCAGCGTTCAAGGCCTTGCTCTGCTGTTACCTGCTGAGGTGCCATCAAGTTTTCTGAATTCCAGTTGTCTCATTGGGTAAAGATGACTGATAGGAACCAATTCCCAAGGCTGCTGAGAAGACTGAAAAAAAAAATATATAAAGAAAAAGCATCAAGTGGAGAGTTTTGTGCACTGTCTCTGATGAGGAAGTGTGAGTCTCACCATTTGAGAAATTAGATGGATTCTGGGCACTTAAATTGGAAAACACAAGTCAGACAGGAAGCCAGATGTAACACCACAGCGTTGGGAGCTGGACTTCCACAGCCTCTTTAAGCCAGTGCATCTGACCTGTCGTTGGTCAGTCGGCATCCCCGTGAACCTAAAGACTGTGTTCGCCACCAGGAATCAACGGCCATGTCTTCAGCCCTGGGCATGCTATTCAGTGCCTTTCCACCTCAGTGGACTTTTATGCACAAAATAGTAATCATTGTACCTATGTCTTATCTCCCAGGTATTTTAAGACATTAATAGAGTCATATATGTCAACGTCCTTTGCAAATGACCCTGTGGGCTGCCAGGGAATTATCAAAGTGTGGCCATTTACTGAGCTGTAGCGTCGGCCTCTGGGTCATTGGCTGTATGTGCACCCACCGCTTCCAAGCCAGTACCTGTGGTTCCATGGGGAAGGGGTTTACAGTATCTGATGCGCCGAATCCCTTATACCCACAGGTCATCCAGGCCCTTCACTTAACCAGAGTCTGGGCTGGACACTGACAAGGAGCAGCCTGGTCACTGACGGAGACGCCCATGTCAGCTCCAGGCCTTCCCACCAGAGCAAGGCTCTCAGCCTCACGTGACAACCTGTGCCCCCTTGGGCTGCATCTGTCCCTGAGTGAGGACCTTCAGATCTTCCCCAAAAGATTTGTATGATTGTGGACACCACTTCATTTCACTCAAGTGCCACAACCCACTTCTTCGGACGTGTCCCTTCTGAGGTCATTTCGTGACCATCTTCTCCGCCAGGGCTCCTTCCAGAGGTAGCGGCGTGCTCAGTCGGCACAAGAGTGATCAGGCAGAAAGCCAAAATGTGGAGACTAAGAAACTGATCACCAAAGACAGAAATGGAGGAATGCAAATGACTGGATATAGAGTTCAAAACCACGGTTATTAGGTTTTTCAAGAATTTTCTAGAAACCGCTGATAAATTTGAAAAGGACCAGCTAGAAATTAAGTATACACTGACTAAAATAAAGAATATTATACAGAGATCCAACAGCAAACGAGAGGATTGCAAGACTCAAGTCAAAGATATAAAATATGAAGAAGCAAAACCCACCCAGCCGGAAAAACCAAAAGAAAAAAGAAAAGAAAAGAAAAAAAAGAATGAAAAAGTATGAAGATAGTGTAAGGAGTCTCTGGGACAACTTCAAGCGTACCAACATCAGAATTATAGGGGTGCCAGAAGAAGAGAAAGAGCAAGATATTGAAAACCTATTTGAAGAAATAATGACAGAAAACTTCCCCCCACCTGGTGAAAGAAATAGACTTCCAAGTCCAGGAAGCGCAGAGATCCCCAAACAAAAGGAATCTAAGAAGGACCACACCAAGACACATCATAATCAAAATGCCAAGAGCAAAAGACAAGGAGAGAATCTTAAAAGCTGCAAGAGAAAAGCAGTTAGTTACCTACAAGGGGAGACCCATACGACTGTCAGCTGATTTCTAAACAGAAACTTTCCAGGCCAGAAGGGAGTGGCAAGAAATATTTAAAGTGATGAACAGCAAGAACCTACAGCCAAAATTACTTTACCCAGCAAAGCTATCATTCAGAATTGAAGGTCAGATAAAGAGCTTCGCAGACAAAAAAAAAAAGCTAAAAGAGTTCATCACCACCCAACCAGTATTATATGAAATGCTGAAAGCTATCCTTTGAGAAGAGGATGAAGAAAAAATAAAGATAAAAATTATGAACAACAAATACATATCTATCAACAAGTGAACCTAAAAATCAAGTGAATAAAAAATCCGATGAACAGAATAAACTGGTGAATAGAATAAAAGCAGAGGCATAGAAAGGGAGTGGACTGACAATTTTCGGGGGTAAAGGGTATTGGGAGTGCGGGAAGAGAATGGACAATGATTGTACACTTATGGATGAGGACAGTGTGGGGATAAGGACAGAAGGTGGGATGGGAACTGGGAGGAGGGGAGCTATGGGGGAAAAAAGAGGAACAACTGTAATAATCTGAACAATAAAGATAAATTAAAACAAAAATACAAAAACAAACAAACAACAAAAAAAAGAGTGATCAGGCAGGAGCCCAATCTCCTTTCCCAGAAGAAATAACCTGTCAGGTGTGACTGGGGGGAGAGGCTGCACTGAGCCCTCTGGTGGCATAAGGAAGGAAACACCGAGGGTATGAGCAAGCTCCACACATACAGAATGAAGGGAAGGGGCGATATTTATGACCCAAGAGATAAGAATAAAATAAGAAAGATCACAGTGGTAGAAAGGACTTTATTCACTTACTATTGTTTAACAAATGACAGCTTTTAGCAAACATTTCGACTGATTATGCAGGCCAGTAGGCAGCTGCCTGTCTGTGTTGGTTGGGATCAAAAAGAAGAGAAACAGTCCTGCTCTCTTGAAACTTATGTCCCAGTGGAGAAAGCAACATAAATCACACGCTCACACACACACGCGCGTGTTAATAGGGGTGAGTTCTTTTCTGAGGGAGTTATGACACTCCCGTCAAGTCTATTAAAAATACACTTTGAAAGTCTCTAAACAAGAAAAGTGAACTGTCTTGAGTCAAATGGAAATTTACGGTGGAATTCTAGGAGCAGAATGTAGAGCTGTGATTTTTTTCTAATTTTCCCTTCCTTTTCCTGTGGAAGCAAGAATTCTACTTTGTTCTAAGACCTAGAGAACAGGCACACTGTACTGACAAGCCCAGGATTCTTTGTATTATTGTAAATTCCAGAAATGACTTCCAAAAACTAGAGAACCTGAGGCATGACTGAGGCCCTAGCAGGAGCAGGAGGCGGATACACTTGGTAGGGCAGGGGTGGCATTTGAAGCCACTGGGTCTGTGCGTGGTGATTGTTGGTAGCAGGCGTTGTTGGTAATGGCTCCTGTAAATTCTGTACATTTCGCGGGAAGAATGGCCAAACTTGCCACCTCCTAACACAGCGGTTCTTCAACCTGTGGGTTGTGACTCCTTTGGGGGTCGAACGACCCTTTCACAGGGGTCGCCTGAATACATCCTGTATATCACATATTTACATAACGATTCATAACAGTAACATTAGAGTTATGAAGTAGCGACGAAAATAATTTTATGGTTGGGGGTCACCACGACATGAGGAGTTGTATTAAAGGGTCGAGGCTTCAGGAAGTTTGAGAACCACTGTCTTAACACATCCAGCCTCCACTCCCCTCCCCAAGCGAGCCATTTGATTCCTGGACTCCCAGATAGAATTGAGATCCAAACTCTCGTGGGCATTAGATCCGGGCAGCTCCTGTTAGCATCTTGCAGATGGAAGAAGACTGACCCAAGGCCAAGGATGCTCAGAACTATCCAGGAATAGAAAACTGGCCCAGCCAGTGTGGCTCAGTGGTTCAGCATCAACCTAGGAGCCAGGAGGTCACAGTTGGGTTCTGGGTCAGGGCACGTGCTTGGGTTACGGGCTCCATCCCCAGTGGGAGGCATGCAAGAGGCAGCCAATCAATGATTCTCTGTCATCATTGATGTTTCTATCCCTCTCTCCCTCTCTGAAATCCACACACACAAAAAAATGTATTTTTTAAGAAATCTGGGCACAGCAGCTCAGGCAACATCCTCAGGATCCAACTCCCTCCTTCTTTCCATCCCTTGCTAGGATGTTTGTGCGTCTGCTGGCTTCATGTTAACACAGGTCCTCGGAGCAGACTTCAGAGATTAATTTGGTTAAAAAATAAAAATCAGGAAGAAAGAGAGAAAGACAGACAGATACCGGGATGAGACCATGGATGGAGAATCCTCTAGCACTGTTAGTATTAGCTTATCATACATGCTTAGTAAATATAACCCTATCAGACATGCTCAGTGAGTTGAATCTAAATTCAGTGAACGCCTGTTCAGGAATGAAGATAACTTTCTTCATAGCCCAGCACCTTTTCCATTGCAGCTGTGATGAATAGTTGAAGAGACAGTAAGAAACGATCATCTGACTTCCAGAATCAACCAAGACAGAAAGCCATGTGACCTGAGCTACAGTCACCGTAGCCTCTAGCCTCCTGCTCTACTCACACAGTTCCGGCCCCTCCAGCTCCTTATTTAGCCACATGTACCCCAGGTAGTCGGTGCTGAGAACGTTTAAGTGGAGGAAAGAAATCATCATTAACCTCGGAATCACGTTCCTGGTTCTATTCTGGTCACCTACTTCCTTCATGGTGACTTTAGAGGGAGTACCAACCCTCCTGAGCAGATGTCCTTCATCAGTGCAGTGGGGACCACATCACGGGCTTCCTGCGTTTGCTGGGAGGACTGGTTCTGGGGTGTGTGTGGTGCAGTGACTGGCACATCACATAGGAATGGGCGTCACCCATAAATCCAAGTGACAAGGAAGCATAAAGCCTGTCTCTAATTTTCTCACTTACGTTGATTCGATTAATTTGCATGTGCTGCTGCTGATGCTATATTCCCAAAGGTTGATTACAAATTTTTAAGTGTCTATACCTTCCTTTAACATTTGCCAAACAATTTGTTAATGACACCATTTTAAATGAGCCTGCATTTCATGAATTGTAATCCAATTAAGAATGCTGCAGCATAAGGTTGGTAAAAACATTCTCCTGGGTGGGAATTAGATTCTGATTTTAATGAGGAGGCCCGTGAAGGTGAGTTGATTTCTGAGCTTCATCCCTGTGCTCCTCATCATGCGCTTGCTTTTCAATTCTAATCAAGTGCATTCATCACAGATCAGGAGGCTCTGAAGGGTCCTGGCCCCGCCGTTAACCTTCCTGCATTCCCGTCCCAGGGCTGCTACTCACTATCTCTGCAAACTTGGGCACATCACTCATGCCATTCTTACAGACTCCCTGCCCTCCCCTCCACACACACACCTGGGGTTAGATAGCACATCTCTGTACTCTTCTCTGTCTCCATAAATAACTTTGCCATGAGCTTGGCTGTGGCCATCATGTAAGAATAAGAGAGCAAAATATATGTACTCTTCATTTGATAAGTAAATTGTTATGATTGTGGATGATTAATGTTGAATGATTGAATAAATGAATGAATGGGAGAGAATACCTTAGTTCAGGGATGACCCATAAATCCAACTTACGGAGTTTCTATGGATAGCAATGATAGCCAGCTATCTGTTCCCTTCTTCATAAAACTTATCACTTACCATTATTTCAGTTCTGATGTGAATAACACATTACTTCTTTAATTTCTGTTCTGCTTCAAGGGAGTATCATGTATACCTTTATTTTGCCCTTCATGGTAGTTACAAACTGACATTTCTCAATGGACACAGATATTTATTGAGAAACGCCCTTGTGTAGGCATGCGCTAAGTTGTCTCATGTTTGTTTAGCTGGGGTGGGGAACGGCTAGCCCTTATAAGGCCATTTGGTCCAGCTTTCCAAGGAATGAGGAGTGAGTTGATGAAATGTGTGGCCAAATGCAGCAGGATAATTTTTAAACTGATAATTTTCTAGAGTCTGCGAATGATGTTACAAGTATCCATGTGGCCCATGGCAGGAACAAGGTTCCACACCCCTGACTCACTGGTAGAGTGGGAGCGAGTGTTCTGAGTGCTGTGGATTGGTTGGGTTTTTTTTTTTACCTTCCAGAGTCATAGAAGTTAAAAACTTAAAAAGTGATATTTCACCGATTGCCTTTATTTAACTCAGGTTCTGGATATAAAATCATTTCTACCAACTAAACATACCAATGTGATGTTTGATGAGGAAAGTGGAGCAAAGACCACGCCTCATATAACTATTTCTTCCTGATTCCAGGCAGAACCACAGAAATGTGAGGTTTTCCGTGGCCCAATCCAGTGTGCCTTCCCCGCTCCCTGGCTGTCGGGGCCACTGAGGAGGTGCCATTGGCGACCACAGCTCCGTGACGTGGGGTAGACATTTTCGAGGGAGGCAGTCACCGCCTCAGAGGCAGTGGTCCCTGATGTCAGTGCTGCGTGGGCTTGGAAGTCACTCCTGGGCACTAAGCTAGAAAACACTTCCACATCACCTGGCTTCTAGGTTATTCTACAGCGAACAGGCAGCTCCTACCACAAACAGTTCCTTGAACCACAATATGAATAGTGCTGGGATAAGAACCCTTTCTCTACAGGACAAACGGTTATTTTGAATTAACCCACACTGAACTATTATTGAAGTTGTTCTTGAGTTTTTTGTGTTTCTAAGAATCCCTCATAGAAATAATTTTAAAATGCATTTTGACAATTCTCATTCCAAAAAGTGTTGCTATAATGGGAGATCTTATATTGGGCCCCAAGAATCTGCATAAAAACCAGAGACCTAACCCACTCCAAATGCTTCTGGTATAAGCAGTCGATGAATCTTACTCAGAGAAGTAACGCAGGAAGAAATACAGTCTGAGTAAGACTATACCTAGTATAATTTTCTCATAGATCATCATTACTTGTGTATCCATCTCCCTTGCTGAAGCGCTAAGTCAACCATTTTATATTTATGAAGAACATCAAACTTGCCAGGCACCACAAAGTTGCTGGAAAAACGGCAGGAGAGAACTTGGAGAAAGTTCCAGACCTCCCTATACTTAGAGGTGATCACACCATCTAAATGGGTGTAAGAGACTCAGCTGCAGTTTCTGCTTCCCCTCCTGCCTCCCATCCAGCCCCAGAACTGCCCTCCACACACAAGGTGCTTTATCAGCACCTTGCTACTTCCTCAGTACCCCCAGTGTGCGGACTGTTCATAGGATGCGTACTCTGATAAGACACGGGATATGTATACCTGGACATAAGCATAGCAATGTTATTTCCTATTATGTCTTTATTTTAAACTAGAGGCTCGGTGCACAAAAAATGTGTGCACTCAGGGAGGTCCCTCAGCCTGTCCTGTGCCCTCTCACAGTCTGGGAACCCTCGGGGGATGTCCACCTGCTGGCGTGCCTGGCCAGCCTGGGTGAGGGGCTGATGGCTATTTCAGGCTGCCCACAGCCCCTTCAGGTTTTGGGTCCCTACTGGGGTGCCTGGCTGGAAGCAGGTATCTGGGATTTATTTAACTTCTATAATTGAAACTTTGTTGACTTGGTTCCCCCTCGCCCCTGCTCGAAGCCTGGGTTGCCCCTGGCAACCCAAGGTCCCAGCCCCACAGGTATCTGAGGTTTATCTTCTATAATTGAAACTTTGTAGCCTTGAGCAGAGCTCAGGGGCTTCCTCCATTGCCCAGGGCAACTCCAGCTCTGCAGCTGCCTCCATCTTAGTTGAATTAATTTTCATATTTGCTCCTGATTGGTTGGTGGGCGTGGCTTGTGGGTGTAATGGAGTGAGGGTCAATTTGCATATTACTCTTTTATTAGATTAGATACATTTTTTTAATTAATTTTTTTTATTACATAAAGTTTTACAAAGATTGGTACATATATCTCTTTTTTCCCCTGCCCTTCCGCCCGCCTCCCCTACCCCCCAGTGTTTTGTGTCCATTACTTATGCTTAAATGCATGCACCAAAAGTCCCTTGGATTTCAGAGAGGAAGGGAGAGGGAGAGAGAGATATAAATATCAGTGATGAGAGAGAATCATTGATCAGCTGCCTCCTGCACACTCCACACTGGGGATGGAGCCCACAACCCAGGCATGTGCCCTGACTGGGAATCGAACCATGACCTCCTGGATCATAGGTTGATGCTCAACCACTGACGCACATGGGCAGAGTTCCTATTATTTCTTGTTAGGGCCACGCATTCATTCCCATGCTCATTCTAGAAATATCCTCACCCATTCAAGAGTTCACACTTTCAAAGAATCATGAAATCCACAGACAACGCAGTCCTCACCATTCTCATTATAATTCTCACATCTGCATCATCTCTCAAGGTGTTGAGGGCCAGCACTAACTTACACCTGTTCTTCCTGTGGGCATTTTTGCCTTTTGGATGTTCAGTAAAATAGTCCAGAAGATAATAAGTGTTTTTAATGTGTTGTTCTTCCCCCTTGTAATTTTTTTTCCCTTTGAGATACAATCCTGTTAAATTTATCAGCTCACAATGTGCCCTGTAATTGATTTAAAAGTAAATGACTCCCCTTAGTCTCAGCCTTCCAACTTAACAATGACTCTGTGGTGGAGAAAGAAATATATTAATCTGTAAATTGCATGATTCTAATGCAAATCACCACCACCACCACCACCACCCCTTCTCATTAGCCTTGTTCCCTGGCAGTGTCTCAGTGTAAAAGACATTGGAAGAAAAAGTGTCTTTTTTCCAAAAATAGTTAGATCCTGTGAAGATAAAAATCTTACCAAAAAGATGTCTCATAAACCTTTTCATGCGTCATTCATCATAAATAGTTACAGAAAGTTAGTGGGTAGCTGGGTTAAGCTTTCGGTGTAATTAATACTTTTTTCTCTAATTTTCTGTATAAATTTGTCAAATAGATAAGACCTTGTTATCTTGATAGACTAAACCTGTGGCCTGTAGAACCATAGTTTAGATCAAATTGATTGGCCAGGTACTCTGAGGAGGGATGTGGCTGAGGGCAGAAGGTGGCTGGTATGGACAGGTATTGCTTCTGGTTGGCATATCTGGGATGAATGCATTCAGGGCACAGTATTTTCCCACTGTCACACAGCTATTGAAGGAATCAAGGATCCTAAGATCATGCTTTAAAGAAGGAAAATAGACACACACACACACACACACACACACACACACACACACACCGGGGGGGGGGGGTGGTATGGCGTAGGGAGAAACTTCCCGTGGCTATATTGAGATGTGCTGGTAGGTTTTAAACATCAGGTCGGAAAGCCTAGAGACATGCCAAGGGCTTGGGGGAGGGGCTGGGGTTGCACAGGGCACTTGGTGAAGCTTGTTTAACATCTTGCCTTCACACCGCTTCTAATGTTTTTGCATCGTATGCTTATGAACAGGCCAACAGATTGACTTATAAAGGTTTAAGGGTATCCCTTCCATAGAACGTGCTAGAGAAGTAACTGCTCCTGGGCGGTGAGGTCTCAGCCAAAGGCAGCTAAGGGCTGCATAGGCGAGGTTCCTGTGTGCACAGCTGTGTTTCCCCTTCCCTCAAATCAAACCCCGGAGCAACAGTTCTCTGATTCTCGGCCATTCACAGCTGCTTCCTGAAGGCTCTTGGACCCCTTGGAAGTTGCGTTTGAATTGGATTTCTTGGAGCACAAAGGCATAGAGTCCGCCCGAAGGTTCAGCCGTGACATAGGAGGGAAGCAAGGACGAGGTTGCGTTCTGATAACTGCACGGAGGCAAACTACGAAGAAACCTGAGGCACATTTCAAAGTGGAGAGAAGTTGTGTGGATAACAGGGTGGAGAAAGTCTTGTCCGAGCAAGGGTGAGGCGAGGGGAACGGTGCACCTGGGAAGCACCACATCCTGTGCGGGGACTCATGATGGTCAGGGTCAGGGTCAGGGTCAGGGGAGGAGACGTGCTGTGCTTCGCAGTGGGTGGGACGCAAGTGACTGCGATGGTGTTCCCACTCCTCCCCTCTCCTCTCCTCCCCTCCCTTCTCCTCTGACCTCCTCTCTCCTCCCCTTCTCTTTCCTTCCTTCCTCTTCCCTTTATTTTAACTTTCCCCCAGCCCCTTCATTTGAGTTATCTATTTATAAAACCTTTCCCTGATCTCAGTGGCCTTTGCAATCTTTCTGACAGCGTAGCTCTCACACTCCGCATCCCAAACATAGAGACGTGTTTGCTTCTGAGCTCTGTTCATTGAAAACACCAATTTGTACTTTCTCTCCTCAGTGGCTCTGCCTTCTGCTTTGTGTGGCTGTATTTCTCTCCACGGGAATAAGCTCTGCTGAACCCCCTGAGATGGAAGTGCAACCTGTAACAGAAACGGAGGGTCCTGGACAGAGCACCTCCGATGCACAGCCCCCGGGAGGAGAGACGCGGGAGGGCGGATCGAGGAAGAGAGATAAGGAGGCAGGATTTTCTCGTCCTGGAAATCTCAGGGCTTGAGAGCGAGAGCCAGCAGGCGTTTCAAGACTCTGTTCAAAGGAAAAGCATTCGGGAACCATTTCACTCTTCGCATCTTATCTCGTTTGAGGGACACCTGCAAGTCCTCTGTGGCACTGGTTTCCTTTCTCTGATCAAGCTGTCCCGTCTCTAACCCTGACAGTCTGTCTGTGGCCAAGTTCACATGTAAATCCATTCCACGTCCCCGACAAAGAGCTCATATGCGCGCAGTGGCCGCCTTGCCTCCAAGAGGAGCCAGGACTGGCCGCAGCACGGTTGTGTATCCGAATTTCTTTGGAAAGGTGGGACCCTCCTCGTGGGATGTCAGGTTGCATTCATGGGAGACGTTATGCTCTGCTTTTAACAAATGTGATAATATTTTAATCGAATGGAAAAAATAAGAAATTGTCGCGAAAATCTTGAGGAATAATAAAGGACATCAGTTGGCCCCAGATGAGACCTTGCAGGCAGCCTGATGAATGTGCATTCTCACTCTTGCTGCTAATCAGTCAGACACGGGTGTGGGTCTCAACGTGCTGTTTAATTAGGCAAACGAAGCTTCTTGCTTTTATAGCATCGTGTTCTTCCTTTCATCTCCCTACTCCGATGTTGTAGTTTGCGGCAATGTGTCTGCCTTGCCCACTAGACTGGGATCTTTCTAAGAGAAGAGGATGCTGCTTAGCTCTTTCCTAGCTCTGCCATCAGCTCAGTGCCTGCCCACGAGTACCCACCTCCTCGTATGGTTCCTAAAGGAATGGCTATCCTATCATGTTCTTTCCATTGGATTTCAAATATGGGGAAAGTTATTAAGTTCCTCAATACTATGGAAGGGTTCCTTCTTGCCCCTCCTCACGTCAGCACGCTCAGGAAACACTGTGCACACTAATTCCTGGGTCTTCAAAGTCAGGAAAAGTCCACCTGTCTTCCCCATTGTTTCTCAACTAACAGGTGAAATGTGGGTGGACAAGGAGCATTCTCATCTTATTCGAGGGGCAAATATGGGGAAGGTAGTGGTCTGCTCTTTTCAAGTGTGAAATAGTGTCACAACTCAGAGTCCGTCATGAGTATTGGCATGGAATGTCAAGCAGGGTTAATGGACTTGATTTTCCAATATGGTGATGTCTGGTTCCTAAAGTCTGCAGTCCTTGCTTAGTATGGCAAAGTGATGATCTGCTTGCCCTTTACAGAGCTTATCATCAACTCCAGTGTTTATTTCCAGGAAGTCTGGGTACTTCATCCTAATTGCGGCTGCTGAAGCAAATGGCAGGAGAAGGCTAGCCTGATGCTGCATCTCAATGGCTCTGCCAGAATCGTAGAGAGCTCGCATCTGGCAGTTATAAAATATTTAATTACATAGTAGCCCATGGAAGGTGTATGTGTGTGAAATACATGACCTTTTATTTAATTATCAAGAAATGCACCTATTAAATGTTGAGAAAATTGCTCCTCTCCCCCACCCCCCACTAGCCTGGATTCTCAGAAGAGCTCCCAGGCTAGTTGGGAAGATCACATTTACAGCAGCAATTCTGCAGGAAGGTGATGTAGCACGCTGTGTGAGACTCGGGCATCACACGCCTGGGTTCATCAGCTGTGCTCAGAAAAGCTTCGAGAAGGACCTGCTGGGCTTGAGAATCGGGAGATGGTTTTCAAGCTGTACGTATAGCCTAGTTCCAGAAGGAGAAGGAGATGAGTGCTTGTGGCTTTAAGGATAAGATAAGCCTGGTTTTTGTGTGTTTTTTGGAAGTCTGCAGAAGTGCAGTGACTAGAGCAGAGGATATGTGCAGACACTGAATGTAATTACGGCAGTAGATGGGGTACCGATCATGAGGGGCTTTCAGTTGTAAATAGATTATTAAGGACGGCTGTGCCTATTTTCTGCTTTCATGTGGGAAGAATGAATCCCATGTCTACGTACAGCTAAGAGGAGCATGTAAGTTTCCGAATATAGAGGCTCCTGGTCAATGAATGTCATATTAGTGTGTTCATTAGCTCTGCCCCATCCCGTCACATGACCCGGCTTGAGCTCAGCTGGTTGGACATAACGTGGCCCCACCCTGTAAGAAGGTATGAACACACTGCCAATCACCGAGAGACCCAAGTCCAAGTTCAGGACTTGGGCTTCCGCACGTACCCTGCTGCCAGTTCAAAGCAAAACAATGAATCCAGTCTCCCCACACACGGGCTGTGAAATCGCAGGGAAGGGATCACATTTTGATTGCCTGTAGGTTTTAACAAATCATGTCTCAACGGTTAAACATTGGAAGATTTAACAAAAACAACCCGATAGTAGGCTTTGGGGGTAAAAGTCATGGTCAGTGTATTAAGAAGTACAAACTACCAGGTACAAAGTTAGCCACAGGGATGTCAAGCACAGGACAGGGAGTATAATCAGTAGCATTGTAATAACCACATATGGTGCCTAAGGGGTACTGGATTTATTTCGTAAGGTGCATAAATGTCTAATCACTATTTACGTAATCCTATATAATAAAAGCATAATATGCAAATCTACCAAACAGACAAACAGCAGAATGACCATCCGGATGACCATCTAGGACCACGCTATGACACCCATTGGCACCAGGCCAGCCAAGGCAGGTGCGATGCGATTGGTTGGGGGCCTGGCCATCGCCCCATGATCGCCCCACAGAGGGAGGCCCAGGCCACCGACTGGCAGGCTGCAAGAGGTGGGCGGGGCCTCCCTCTGTGGGGGAAGCCTGGTTCCCAGGTGCTGGCAGCCAGGGGAAGGAAGACCTGCTCTTGCACAAACCTTGTGCACCGAGCCTCTAGTAGTAATATGATATGGCATGGCAGCTATCATTAAAAAATAAATGTAAAATATTTGTTACATGAAAATGAAAACAAAGACATGTCAGTAACATTAATGTGTATCTTTAAATCAAAGAAATTCTATTTCCTTTTAAATCTGGTGCCTACTGTGCAGATAGAGGTTGAACAAGAACCCAGAGTAAAAAGAACAACATTGGAAGCAGATGTTTGTTCCCGGGACAAGAGAGGGAAGGGAAGGGAGGGAGCCTGGATGCTCTAGCCGGCAGGTCTTCTACTTCCGGGGGCAGGTTGGAGAGAGAAAATAGGGGGAAGCAGGGGGAGAAATACTGTCAACAATAAAAATAAACTTGAAAAATCAGAAAACTACAGTTTCAAGTTGACTTCTCTCAGAATGAGTATTCCAGGAGAAACTGAGACAAAATTACAAGTCTCTGACCCAGCGTGAGAAGACCCAGACATCACTGGTCTCGCATTTTATTGGCCAAAGAGTCACTAAGTCAAGCCCAGGCTCAAGAGGATGGACATGCTACTCCAACTCTCAACAGGGTTGTCACAAATAATCCGTAGCCCTTTAACCTGCTACCAGGCGTGAACCCATAATGAAGAGCTGTTTTAGCTCAGGCTGCCACCAAAGCACCACAGCCCGCATGGCTTAGCCAACAGGCATTTAGTTTCTCACATTCTGGAGGCTGGAGGTCCAAGGTCAGGGTGCCAGCAAAGTCAGGTTCGGATGAGCACACTCTGACTTGGCAGCTGGCTGCCTCCCCAGTGTGTCCTCACGGTCTCTGCGGGTTGTGTGCATGGAGAGAGAACAGGTGGCTCCTTCCATTGCTAGAAGGACACCAGTCGAATCAGATTAGGACCCTCACTCCCTCATTTAACCTTAGTTACCTCCCTCAAGGCCCAGGCACACTTGGGGGTGGGGCTTTAACCTGTGCATTTTTTAAATCTATTTTTTTATTGTTGATAAAATTACAGATATCTTCCATCCCTCCATCCTTCCCTTCCAGCCCTACTCGCTCCCCCAGGTCTTCACTATCCTATTGACCGTGTCCATGGGCTGTGCCTATAAGCATATATGTTCTTTGATTTCTCTTCTCACACCCCCCCAAAAAAAACACACCCACATGCATTTTCTGTGGGACACAGTTCAGTCTAGTGAGGGCAGAACGTGAAGAAGGTCCACATAGCATCTACTGAGCTCCTGTCTCGTCCAGGCACGGCTGAAATCAGGTCTCCTAGTGCCCCCTCGGCAATGAGAACCAGTCAGCTACTTGGTTTTATGGAAGACGATGTTAACCAGATATTCTTTTGTTTATGACACAAAACACCCTGGTTGATATAACCCTCAACTCATTTAGCACCACATTACAGCCATCAGTGTCAGCACTGGAATTTGTAAGAAGGAATTGCAGTCGTGGAGTGGGCACAAGCAGGAGATGATGACATCAATGAGTTTGCAGGATCTGAGCACCTAATTCCCACAGACAGCCTCTGAATAACGGGGGGCTACCTTTAGAAAGCAAGATAAGAACTTTTTAATTTACTATAAAGGTTCTTAAAGGCATCACCCAATACCTGAGACACCAAAGCAAGAACATGCCACAGTCCCATCAAAACCCTTCTGGGACATGGATGTCCCTCCGAGACTCTTGAGTTTGATTGGGAGCGCATTTTCCACCCCAGCGCTTACTTCCGTCCCCTCCCTTATGGAGTCACAATGCCCCGGGCACAGAAACCAAGGTTCACGGTGAACATGGTGGCTCCCCTTTACCCCAAGCACATACCCCTTTGTGTTGGTGATAGCCCCATCCTCCCTGTGACTCTGTGCTTCAAAGTCAGGTGGATCTAGGCTCCCAAAGGCAGACAGGCACCTTCAAGGGCAGGGAGGGAAATGTGGGGTGTCTCCAAGCAACAAAGGTGACCTCGGGCTTAGCCAGGTAAGGCTCCAAGAACAGGGGCCCATCAATCCCCGTCACCAGGGTCACAGGTACCTCTTCAACCGCGACAAATGGTCTGTCTCCCTAACGGTGTGCGTTCAGCCGGGACATTGTGGGGCTGACAGCCATCCATCTCCCGCAGTCCCCGCCCCGCCTGAAAGCACTAGGCCAGCCGGCCCTGCTCTGCACGTGCAGGGAAGAGCGCGCTCACACAGAGCACCTTGGGGCAGAAGTGAGGATAGTGGGCCATGGGTGCGGACAGAGATCATTTTCATGTGGTGCGTTCAAGGAGACAGAAGATTCTGTGGCTATCGAATGCCCTTGAAGCTTTACTTAATTTATCAAAAATTAAAATCGCTGTTAATGGTGCCACATGGCAGAGCTTTCTCTTCAAAGAGCAGCCGCTTCCTTCTCTGTACTCGGAGGTCCTGTCCTCCTATAAAAGCACGAATTGTGTGGAGATCTGCGGATTAACTCGACACTCACCCCCCCACTTCCAGTTCCTATAGGCAGTCATTAATCTTCATGAAGGGGAGAGGTTCCTTTAAAAACTGGTTCCTGTGTGTCTCAGGATCAACCCTCCTGTGCATTTGCATTACAGTCGGTGAGGGGGCAAGGGAAGCTCAGGGAAGGGTCCTTGGTGAGCGTATCTGTGGCTGCTGGCTGGCACGGGACTGCCCTCCTTCCCCACACACCAAGCACCTGCAGGCCACACGATGGATTATGGGAGCAGGGCCTGCCACATCCACTCAGGTTTTCCAGTGCAAAAGGCAGTCCATGCATGAACCTGTGAGTGAATGGATGCATCAATGAAATACATAAAGCGAACAAAGGGCTTAAAGATTCTGTTTTGTATTTTGATCTCCTTGGCTGGCCACCCATGACTAGAGCAGCCCTAAGGTTCCTTTATGCACTAAAAGGTATGGCTGTTTTCTAAGTTTCCTCAGCTCCTGCACCCTCAGGAAGCGTGTCTTAAATACTTTTTATTAAAAGAGAACATTTGTATTTTTTTCCATTGTAGGGAATTATATATATAAATATAAATATAAATATAAATATATATATATATATATATATATATATATATATATCCTATATAATAAAAGGGTAATATGCAAATTGACCCAAACACCAGAATGACCAGTAATGACTGGTCACTATGATGCGCACTGACTACCAGGAGGCAGATGCTCAATGCAGGAGCTGTCCCCCTGGTGGTCATTGTGCTCCCACAGGAGGAGATCTGCTCAGCCACAAGTCAGGCTTATGGCTGTGAGCACAGCAACAGTGGTGGGAGCCTCTCCCACCTCCTTTGTAGCATTGAGGATGTCCACTGCGGGCCTAAGCCATCAGTCGGACATCCCCTCAGGGCTGCCAGGCTGCCAGAGGGATGTCTGACTGCCAGTTTAGGCCCAGTCTCCCAGGGAGTGTGCCTATCCCTCGAGTGTTCCCAGACTGTGAGAGGGCACAGGCTGGGCTGAGGGGACCCCACCCCAAAGAGCATGAGTTTTCATGCACCAGGCCTCTAGTGTATATAAATAGAGATGGAGATGAGATGGAGATAGAGAAAGAGATAGAGATAGAGATCTATGAAACAAGTAAGTGAAATTAAGTACGTGCATAAAAACCTATTGTTATACCTATCTCAGGCCATGAACAAAAAGAGAGGATGGGGTTGACATGGCAGGAGGGGGTGGGGCAAAATATGTATATTTGAGTAAGAGCTTAGATTTGCTGGAACGTTCCAGGAATTGGTACTCTGGAGAGTTGGATTTTCTGTGGATAAATGTTTTTATTTCAGCTCTTATCAAAATGATTGCAAATACGTAAGTCTCAGTCTTCCTTCATCAGCTACCATGCTTGGCATCTTTGCCTACTGACGGAGTGCGTCCGATCTCGGGCTCATCATTGTGCGCGCTGTGGGACCTGACGTGGATGTGGATGTGTGAGGAGGTCGATTCGTTCGTTTCCTTTTGGGTTGGGAATGCAAGTACTCAGGAGCCTGTATGGTTTCGGCAGACTCCCCAAATGCTGATAACAAAGCAGAGCTCTCAGAAAATATTGGATGAGCACCATAATGACATAATATGTGCTGTGATTTACTGGTTTATATGTATCGGGCAGAGTAAAAGAAACCTTTACTCACTTGCGTTATCACACTTGTTTCTGAAAACCGCACTAGGAGATTGATACTATGAATCCTTTTTTAAAATATATAATTTTTATTGATTTCAAAGAGGATGGGAGAGGGAGAGAGAGACAGAAACATCAATGATGAGAGAGAATCGTTGATTGGCTGCCTCCCACACACTCCACACTGGGAACTGAGCCCACAACCTGGTGCCCCAACCAAGAACCGAACCGTGACCTCCTGGTCCATAAGTCGATGCTCAGCCCCGAGCCTCGCTGGCTGTGCTGCTGTGAATCCCTTGTTACAGATGACAAACTGCTGGGTGAGGGAGGAGCTTCTTACACAGTCATGTGTCTACAAAGCTCCTGAGATTTCACTGAAGTGCGCATCCAAGTCCACACCCGGGGAGGCTGGGAGGCGGCGGGTCTGACAGGCTCCTGGGCAGTGCTGACGGTAAGCACCTGATGCAGGGGAATCCCGGCCCCTAGTCAGGTCAGGCTGAGGCTGCACTGGGGACTGCAGGTCGGTGCCTCTGACCCTCAGGCCCGGCAGTCCCGCCATGCAGAGGGCTCCTTGTGGGGGGCAGATACTCGTGTCACTGGCATCCTTTCCGCTCCGCGGGCCCTGTCCCGCGCTTCTCAGTGCAGAGACCAGGGACTCCTGGCTGCGGTCCAGGTTCCCACGGAGCTCAGGCTCTGGGCGCTGCACTTCCTGTTTGGGGAAAGACTTACACGTCCATCTTCCTTGGAAAACGGCACTTTTGACTGTTTCTAAATTATTTAAAATGAATTTAATGGGCAGCATACATTCTGGTGGCAGGACATAAAGCCGGAAGGAGAAGGTGGCCTCTGCACTCTCCCTGTGCACAGCGGCGAGGGAGGCGTGTCCTGTGGGCCATCTCCTCCTGCGCACGCTTCCCCACAGGTTGGATCAGGGAGGGCAAAAACTTGTGTGTTCTGAGAGATTCCATCGTTTGTCTTTTTAAAAATATATGAGTGCATGCTACTCAATAAAGCAGATATGCCATAGGTTAATTCAACATTTCACATGTGAGCCCTCCCCTCAGTTTTGCTATTAATTTATTTTCACCGTTAATAATAATAATATTTATGCTAGACTTTTTTCTGTACATCATTATTATGCCAACTTAGTGATTCGAAAATTCTAAAATTATTCTCTCTTTTCTCATAGTTTATGCGTCAGAAGCGTAGGACTGGCCCTTGGGGGGTGGGGTTGTTTGGAGATCTTACAGTTTTCCAGGGACCGACAGCACACACCGTCCACACTCTGCTCTCTCATTCACATTTGCTGGTTTTTATAGCCAAATGCACGTCCCATCTCAGAGATTGCACTTTACCACAAAAACTCCTGTTTGATGAGAACTCCAGGTAACAGAAGTAAAATCATTGAAATAATCATCTTTTCAAACCTTTTTTTTTTTTTAATCACCTGAAAATGATTTCTCTACTTGAGTCTTACTTCACCATCTTACTCCGCCACCCACGGCTTGATTAAGACCCAAGAATGTAATTATCTGGTAGTTCTGAATCTCTCTGATCATAATGGAAGGAACTGGCACAGGTCAGGGGTTATCTTGGTGCATAATTAATTGTCCGACATCATCTTAATCAACATCTCTTCAGCTTGAGCATCTTGCATTTTGTGGACAGGAGTGGGGAGGCGAGCCGTGCGATTTAATCAACTCTGCCTGAGTTGCCACAAATGTATTCAGGGAGGTGGCGTCCCCCGTTATTAGAGAAGGAACTGGAGTGTGTCAGCCTTCCGAGATGGTCCCGCATTTCCATGTGTGAGAAGCAAGGTGTGTTCGTGAACACGAGGCTGCTGGTGCGTGGCTCATGGCAACTTGATTAATAGGTTGACATAGTAGACCTGTGGAGGAGGGTGTGCTGGGGTGATGTGAGCTCTCCCCTAACGCCACAAAATGCCATCAACTCTCACCAATGCCAGGTGGTTTGTGCCACAGCCAGTGCTTATTAAAATATAAAATCTGCCAATTTAAAAAAAATTGTAATAATGTGATTTGTCACATTTTTATAAAGATGTAGTAGGCCAGTTTTGCCCTCGCTGGTGTGGCTCAGTGGATAGAGCATTGGCCTGTAGACCAAAGGGATCTGGGTTGGACTCCAGTCAAGGGCATGTACCTCAGGTGTAGGCTCCTCCCGGCCCCTGCCCTGGTCGGGACTCGTGCAGGAGGCAGCCAATCAATGTGTTTCTTTCACATCAATGTTTCTCTCTGCCTTTCTCCCTCCCTTCCACTCTCTCTAAAAGTCAATAGAAAAATATCCTTGGGTGAGGATTAAAAAAAAAAAAAAGATGCAACAGGCCAATTGAAATAACAGTGGGGAAGATGGTTTAGGCAAGGTCAGGCCTGCAGCCTGAGACTCGTCTGGGGTCCTTCGCGATGTCCTGGCGTGGAGACGGGCTATCCAGGGGTTTTCAGCTCCGGGATGGGACATCAGTGTGCGGCTTTATCTCATCTCATCAGCAATGGAGCATGGCAAATGAGAGATCATTCCTCGTGCGTTAAAGACGAGGAAACAGATTCAGAGCAATGCACTGCCTTTCTTCCTGACGTCGGGCATTGGACTTGGTGCCATTTGCACTCGGCTGATGTGGACAAGCATTTCCACTTGGCTGGACCCTTATTTGCCATGTTCTTTCGTCAGCTGCTGCTCTCTGCTCCCCAAACGTGCCCTCCAGGCTTCTGTCAGAGAGTCTTTGAACAGCAGTGTCATTGGGTCATTTTCCTGGAGAGACAACTATTGCTACTTTCCCGAGTGGCGTTGGCCTGCCTTTCTGAGTGGGTGTCGGCTGTCTCTGGTGGGTTTCAGGAGCTTTCTGTCTGGGGAGTCCCGCTGACTCGTGGCTGAAGCTGTGGGTCAGAGGAGGGAAGAAGGAGAGAGGGTGGCAAGGAGAATGTGGTGCTCAGAAGGTGGTCGAACCAGGTAGCCTGAACGCTATTGCTAAGTCTAGAGTCCAGGAGGAAGCAGAGAAAGCTAAGGGCATAATACTGATAGCTCATGAAACGTGTCTGTGAAGGGGAACAGGACGCTGCCGCCGGGACTGCAGGTCGGAGGTGGGAGAGACTGTTGTGAGCAATCACTGACGGGTGTGGTTGTGTGTGACCGCTCAGGGCTCCGGGACCGTGTCTCTCTCTCTGCCACCGCGCTCCACATCTGAGTGACGTCACTGCCTCCAACAGACACCCACGTATTTGCTCTTCCATTCATTAACGAGTGAGTGAATTTACATTTAAGAATCATCGTGTTTCTTTCAAATATTCATACGCCTTTGACATTCTGTCCACCACTCCTGGGCCATAGCTCTGCCCCACAGCCTGTCTCCTGTCCACCCCATAGCCCTCAGTCAACCTGGAACTGCCTGACCCTCCGCAGGCAGGGGGTGGCGAGGGGGAGCCTGCCCCACTGCCACATCCTCTCATCTTCTACTAAACTACCCCTTTACAGCACTTCCTGTCTATCGTGCTACTTACTTGTTTCTACGTCTATAAACCCCCCCATTCAGCCAGGAATCACTCGCTCGTCAAATGCTCCCTGGGCACCTGCAACACGACACACAGGACATAGCGGTGGGGTGTTTGAGGGCCTGCGTTGTGTCAGGGAGACACAGAACACGTGTTTCAGAATGAAAAACAAATGTGGCAAGTCCAGGCAGTGAGTTACTATAAAAAAGGGAGCGAAGGAACGGAGGGTCCGGTGCCCAGCCGGCCCTGGTGGCCAGGCGAGCCCTGTGAGAAGACGGCGATGGGGCATCTGGGAAAACAACGTTCTCACAGCGACCAACACCCCGAGACCACGTGCGGCCTTTCAGGTCCCAGTGAGCGGCGTGGCCCAGGTTTTAAATGTGAGGGGACTTACGTCCATTCGAGCTCATCTGTCGGCAGAGGGCAGGGCTGCTGGGGCCCCTGGAGAACTCGGTCCTGCACATCCTCATTCCTGTGGCCATTGTGGCTACCCGAGCGCCAGCCCCCAAACAAATGCTTAGCAAACATTCTTTTTAATGAAACGAATTGATTAATTCTCCTCAGGAAATGTATTCTCGCCGTTGCAGGGCACCCTTGCACATAAAATTGACTTTTTTGCCTCTTACCGCAGTACTTCTGGCAGAGAGAGACCTCAGGCTGTCTCGGAAGCACAGGCAGGCTTGGCCAGAGTTGCTTGTAGCTTTTCATTTAGAATACAGCGGGCCTCGGAGTTTAACAGCCCCATTTTTTCCTGCTAAAAAACATCGCTCATTTGTTTTTTAAAGTATCTTTTAATACAGTGCTGCAAAATTAGCTGCCACCTAAACACAGTTTGGCTAAAACTAATAGGACTCAGCATTGTTTTCCTTTTATTTTTATTTAACAAAATGCTCCGAATACAGATTAACTTGACTGCCCTCGCATTGGTCATTGTCTTACCTATCCACAGCACACGCCCAAGGTTCTCTGATAAATGATCCTCCAACCCCCTGGGCCTCAACGGATTGTTGGCACCTTCCTCTGTTTTGTTGCCCGGAGCACAACCTGATAACTTCCTTCAGCTGCGCAGCTCAGCAGCCCTCAGCCAACACCAGGAATGCGAGTCTCTCACCAAACCCAGATCCCTGGGAGGCCAACCACCTGGTCACCTGGTCTCCCAGGCACCTTCCCAGGGAGACTTGCTCTCAGCTGGCACTAGAGGAGCTGACGTGAGACTGTTGCTACTCGTCTGGGAAAGCAGATAGGAGCCCAGATCTCCTTCCTGCAAAGACGTCTCCAAGGTCAAAACCACCCAAATCTGTCTACTTTCCAGGACTTGGGGTGCAGGGGAACAGTAGGTGTAGAATGAGATATGTTTATTTATTTTTAAATAATGGCTTTAGTGAGATATGATTGACATAACCTAAAATCCACCCCTTTAAAGTACACAGTTCAGTCATTTGTAGTGTATGATTGGAATTGTGCACCATCTAATTTTAGAATTTGTTTTGTAACCCTAAAGAGAAACCCATTAGTAGTCACTCCCCAGTGTCCCCTCCTTCCATCCACTGGACACTGCTCGTCTACTTGATCTCCCAGGGTTCGCTTATTCTGGAATTTTCGTACAAACCGGATCATATAACACATGGCCTTTTGCGGCTGGCTTCTTTCTCTGAGTATGCTCTTCAGATTCATTCGTTTTGGCTCCACTTGATGGATAAGTAATA